>PVKN010014007.1:0-19515 GCA_004027915.1 Capromys pilorides | reverse complement strand
GTGTATTTTCCTACTGGGCAGGGGAAAGACTTAGAATTATTTATAAGGTGATCAATTAAACAGATATGTAGAACAAACAAATATTAAGAGAAAGGGAAAAACTTAGAGAAATTACTGAAGGATTAGAAACTGTTCTGATTGGAAAATATTTTGATTAATCAGGGAATTTACCCCACTTCCCAAGAGGGAGCAAAGTCTGCTCCTCACATAGAAAAGCTAGGGTAACTAGAAAGTCAGTCAAAGCAATTTGCTCCTTCTTATGAGTTAAAGGAATTGGGCAGTGTTCCTGGGATTGAAATGATGAATCCCTGAGGTGGAGCAATGACTTTAGGCAGTGTAATAATCAAACTGAATTGCAACATCCTTAGTGTAGTTCATTGATGTGAAATTGATCACGAAGAGAGGAGGGAAAGAAAAACCACATCAGTTTACTCAGGCCATGGCTAACCTGGCTCTGTGAATAGAACCCAAGTATGAAATGTTCACGTTTCTTAAGCAGATTTAAAAATTTCGATTCCTAACGAGTTCTATTTTCCTTTAAAATTCAAATATCTACCGCCTATTTATTGTTGCTATTGATGAATGAGTTGTGATGTAGATTTTCCTCATGTTTGAGGAAATTGTACTTTCTGGGCTAGTAGAAATTGATTTTTAAGAAGTCAAAGGATACAGTTCTGTTGAATGGTTCTCATTTTACAATGACAGTATAGTAGTAAATGAGGACATTAGAACAAACACGAAGCAGTCCTGGCTGCCAGCATTCACTAGTATTTTTAAAACAGCTCTCAGAATTATTCAGTTTTCTACTTTGTCATATCATTTGTGATTATGCTGAAGTGCAAAGAAAAGGGGAGACTTGGTAACACAGATTTTTTTTTTGATGCATTAAGAAGCCATATTGGGGCCAAGGGTAGAGTTCAGTGGTCAAGTGCTTCCCTTGCTTGTGTGAGACTCTGGGTTTCATCCTTAGCATGGGGCAGGGGAGTGCTATGTTCCTCACCCAAGATTTGACTCTAGTTTGGATTCCTGTTAGTTGTGTTGCCTTAGTGTAGCATTTCTGTTGTGTGAACCTCAGTTGTATTGTCTTTAAAATAGGGAAGATAAGACTTATATCATCCATATTTTGGCTGGGTGGAAAAAGATAATACACAGAAAGCCATTTTAGTACCGTTCAGGGGTCATACCAATTCAACATCAAGCAAATATCTACAGACACAAAATATTAGTCAAATTCCCTCTGAACAGTGTAAAAATACAGCAAGCTCTTTACCTCAGTAATATTTGGACTTGTTCAAATTAGCTTCAATTCACTCTATCACTTTTAGCAAATAATCATATTATGAATCAGCCCAGGCCCATGTGTGTGCACGTATGTGTGTGTGTGTGTGTGTGTGTGTGTGCATATGTGTCTATTTGTTCCCTCCCCCAAGAGACTGGTGTTTGGTACTTCAGCATGGAGAATTAGAGAGTATAGATCAGTGATCCTTAAACCTGCATGTTCACAGAATTCACAAGGACATTCTAAGACGGCTGATTCCAAGTCCTTACTTTAGATCTGCTAAACAAGGATTCTCAGAGGCCAGGGTCCCCAAATCTAAAATATATGTATTGTACAAATTGTATGGTACAGTAATAATTTGCTACATGCATACGTGTATCTTTAGTGTGTAGAAATAAAGACAGGGTCGTTAACCATTCCATTTAAGTTTTCAGATTCACATGCAATAATTGCATATATTTATGAGCTACAGTGTGACATTACAGGCCTGGATTTTAAGCCAGCTCTCCGTGCTTCAGGGTGTAGGCTGTGGATGGCTGCTGGTATTAGGAGTGAAGGCCCCGTCTCTTTTGTCTGTCTCTTTGGGCCTCATTTTCCTCATCTATAATATGAATCCAAGAGCAGAGGGTTTCAGATACTTTGTAAATAATGAACACTGAAAGCCAATCTAAAGGTTTCAGCTGCCCTGAGAATGCCTTATTATAGTTTTTTGTTTTCTATTTTTGGATTCTAGAAGTGTCTGGTACAAATTCTACAATGAGGGCAGCTTGAAATCCTCTAAGAATCCATAACTTCCACATTATCTTCCAGCTCTGACACTCGCTGGTTATATGGCCATAGTTAAAAATCTTCTTGGAAAAAGGTGGTATAAGACTTCTTTTGTTTCCTATTCTGGTTATTAAAAGTCAGCACAAATTTTATCCATGTTGAGAGACCAGCTTTGAGGATAATGTAGCTTTTCAAAGAACACTCCTTTGGCTCCTTGAAAAAGTTGTGTTAAAGCAATTAAATGTTATTTGAAGGAAAGAAAAGGCACAGGCTGACTACTGGATAACAGGAATACTGTTAGCAAAACAACCCTTACCCTGGGATCAAAGCCAGAGAGAGAGGCAGTGTGAGCATGTGCAGGGGACCAGGGGAGATGGGGAGAGAAGGAGGCATTAGAATGGCTTGGGCTCAATTAAAGATGTGAATGTGCAATTTGGGGATAGTCTTCTGCATTCAGAACAATAGCTGGCAACAGAAACACGCATGGCCCCATAAGTAGACTGGATTATGCATCCTTGTTCAGACAAGGGGCCAAATAAAAGAACAAAACAAACAAGTGGACATAATTGTTTGCCATTCAGGGGAACCGCACTCAGTTTGGCATATGGTGTGTGGAGATTCCGGAATGCATGGGAGATCTCACTTCGAGTAACTATTCTTGTTCCAGAGACCTGCGAGCCAGATGAGAATGACGAGGTGAATCGCACTCTGCATTTTTGATGCAGAATAGTATTTCGCAGCCTCGTAGTCTGAACTAGTCTCCAAACTTGGCTCCCAGAGTCTTCTGCTGTTTCCAGCCCTCAGCTCTCTCCCACAAAGGCAAAGGCATGCCATTCCTAAAGATAGTTTGAAAAGCCATGGCAGACTCTGGAGGGAATGCTCTCCAAGGGGATCGTTTCAGGTAACATTGGGAATCAGCGTGTGGAGTCACCAGGCAGCCCCTGCGGATCAGCTCCAGTCGGTGTGTGACGTTGGCGGTGCTTTGGTAGCTCCGATTCTGGAGCTCTAGTAGTGCAGAAATCGGGGCTCTGGACACCTGGGGCTCTGAGAACTTCATAGTCTGTAGGCTTTCTGAGTTTGATGTAAGAATTCGTAAGACTCACTGTCCTGTGCGTGCAGGAAATTTGATTGGGAGAAACAGGACATCGATATTAAGAAGTCTAAGCCTGCAAGCATGCGCTAAGGGCATAGTCCATAGCTTCCGGCCGTGTAATAAAGGGCAGAAAAAGGAATTCTGAAGGCAAGTACATCTGGGAAATAGCTGAAGTAAGATGGAATTTTTTAGTGTATGGGCTGCCGAAGTGAGCACGAGAATGGTTTTTTTGTTTCTTTTTTTTTTTAAATTGCAGGGCTCTTTATAACCTTTGCCCGGCAAGGACTATCATGCACAGCATTTTCCGGGCGTTATTTGCTCATGGAATCATTCATTTGCATCTCTTGGGACTAATATTCCATGGTATACGCATTGGAAAGCAAAGAAGTGGGGTCAAAGACACTCAGGGATCTCAGTGTCTATTTCATCTTCTTAGAAACCGAGTTATAGATCCTGAGAGGAAAAATCATTTCCCCAGGACCGCGCAGATAGCTTTTGGCTCACTCTGGATGGGAGCTCTGTGTATGATGTCTGAAGTAACAGCTCTAGGAAACCAAATCTCTCTCTTCCTCTTCCCTCACCCTGCACTTCTCGTTGCCCCGCAAGAGTCTCTGAGGGAAGGAGCTGGGTGCTTTCCTATGGTAACTCTGAGATTGGAAAGGGGGCAATCAGGTCTGATTTAATGTGTATATTTTTATTGTTATTTTAAAATGGCTACATGAAAGCCATGCATACTTATGTATTTTTTTATTTTTTTTAAAAGAATAAGAAATAGTAAAAAAAAAAAAAAACCCATTAGAAATGATACCGAATTTCACTAAAAATGATAGGAATTCAGCAATGGTTGTTATATTGCATATTGTTGTCTTTAAATTAGTTGGTCAGATTACCAGATATAAACATGCAAAATTGGTCAAAAAGGTGAAAAAGAAGAGAGAAAAAAATTTAAGCATTAACTGCTCCTTTCAATAGACCAGCAGAGCCGGTGAGGACTCCAGGATGAGCCCCAGTGGACGCAGCATCGGCTCTGGAGGAAGAAGGATGTGGATGCACTGGAGCGCGTGTACCCAGGAGCACGTGTACCCAGGAGCACGTGTACCCAGGAGCACGTGTACCCAGGAGCACGTGTACCCAGGAGCATGTGTACCCTTCTGATGCCACTCCCGAATAGGACTTCATCACAGTGCCAAATGTTGACAAAGTAAGGACTGACTTTCTACTTGAAACCATTGCTATATAGGGCAAGGTACTGGCTTTATGGTGCTGCTCATGGAAGCCCATTTGTGATGCAACGTGGAAGGCTCACGGCACAACTTGATTCATGGGACATGTTCACAAAATCCCATCTGAACTTCCATAGCCATCAAATATTCCTGATGGCTTTCCCATTACTTCTGTTATTCACTGCAATTGACTCTTCTCATTGCTTGGATTGCGATGTATAATAGTAAATTGTGGAGAAACACAAAGCGTAAAAAAAAAAAAAAAAAAAAAAAAAATCAGCAGGAATCAGCAGTACAATTATCCAAGCTATCATATATCTATATCTATATCTATATCATTTGTATTTATATCTATATCTATCTATCTAATCTATCTTTTCCCCTTCCTTTTTTCTTTTCTCCATTCTCTCATCCCAGCTGCCCCTTCCTGTTGAACAGTTTCTTTCCCTTTCACAATATCTATTGTGTCTTTTAGATTTTATTTGCTCTTTCAGGTTCTTACACTAGGCAGATAATGTTATGTTTACACATGCAGGTGTGATTTATTTCACTTATGAGAATGATCTCTAGTTGCATCCATTTACCTATAAAAGCCTCAAGTTTTTATTTTTTTATAGCTGAGTAGTACTCCATTGTGTAAAAATACCTTTTTTTGGTCCACTCGTCAGTTGATAGACATTTGGGCCATTTCCAAGCTTTAGCGATGACAAATTGTGCCGCTATAAACATGGGTGCACACATGTCACTGTAAGCCATGCATATTTATAGGGTGCCATGTGATGGGTCAGGTTTTAGAGAGGCTTGACTGCTAGGCAGTTTGAATTTTATCCTGTTGTTCTGTGTTCCTACCTTAGCACTTACTGCACTGGGCCTCACTGTCACCTATTAACAGATGACATTACTTCGTTCATATTTCTTGCTTCTTTTCCTATCCTTGCTATACAGATGTGATACATTTCTTGCCACATTGATGTTGAACTTGGCCATGTGTTCGTGAAATAAACTGTATCCCTTTAAATTCTTATGTGGAGTCTCAACCTCAGGACATCAGCATGGGCCTGTGCTTGGAGCTGGAGACTTTAAAGAGGCAATTAAGTTCAAAGGAGGTCCTTAGTGGGGCTTTGGGCCAGTACGACTAATGTTCTTGCAAGAACACAGATACACATGGGGAAGGCCCTGTAAAGACGCGGGGTGCAGCTCTATGTAAGACATAGAAACAGATGTTAACAACTAAACCTGCCAACACCTTGATCTTGGACTTGTCACTTTCAGAACTATGAGGACATAGTATTTTTAAAAAAAGGGCTCCAAACCTGTTGTAATTTGCATAGTGGCCACTGCACACTAATACATTATGGGGTTTGTTTTGCTCCCAGGCATGTGCGAGGAAGTCCTTGGATGCCCGCCCTGTCCTTGGATGCCTGCCCTGGGGGAGTTTGCATTCACTCTTTCAGGGCTTCTGCCATGTGCCGTAAGGAGAGCACACTCCAGACAGCTGCTGACCCCAGAAGAGAGTCAGGATATGCAAAAGAAACACCCAACCCTGACTTGTAGCACAGAGCACAGCCATCTCAGCCAATCCACAGACCTGTAAGAAAGAAAAGGAAATGCTGCTATAGTCCCTGAGATTCTGGAGTTGTTTGTCATACAGGATAGTGGAGCAGAAGCTGACTAATTCATTTTCCTAGTGGACTGTAAGATGATTAAGAGCAAAAGACTCGCTTGTATACCGGTTTATAACTAGATGTTCCCTAAAGCCCTGCATCAGAGGCAGGGCTTTTTACTATTATTATTATTATTATTATTATTATTATTATTATTATTATTGTATTTGATACAGGGTTTCACTACACAGCTCAGACTCCTAGTGATCCTCATGTTTTCAGCCTCCCGAGTACTACGATTACAGGCATGCACCACCATGCCCCATCCTGGTGGCCTGCTCAGTGCACCTGGGGTGAGGTGGGGGAAAGCCGGCGCAGTGTGTGGTGCTGGGGATCAACTCCTGGTCCCTGCACTTGCCTAAGCAGGCACTTAGAGAGGCAGGACTTGAAGGTGAGTGGATTCTGGTGGTGTTACAGCTTAGTGCAATTGGGAAGTGAGGTCTAGTTAGAAGAGGTGGGTCACTGTGGGCGTGACTTGGAAGAGCACATCTCCCTTCTTGGCTCATCCATGGACTCTCACTGTTTCCTGGTGGCCATGACATGGGCAGCTTTCTTCCACTATGCCCTTCTGCTGCCCTGCTTCTTCTTTGGAGCCTGCTGATCAGGGACTGAAATGCGAGCCAAAATAAACATTTCCTCCTTGACGTTGTGGAGGTTAAGTATTGCATCTCAAGAATGAGAGAAGTAGCTAAGACACCATTATATTCCTAGCTCTTACTATGGTGCCTAACATACAGTAGATACTCATTAAATGCTTTCAGAATTTATGAATGAAAGAGTAGTTAATGAGCACTTGTAGGTTCTAGGCAGTTAAGTGACATGAGCTTGCAGAAATTATCTGAGCAGTGATTTGAAGAATGGATTAGAGGGAGGGTGACTAGTTAGCAGGTGAGTGTTTAGGGAGCAAGTTATGAAGACATAGATCCACGAGTGGAGCATATCCAGCTTCTGTTGACTCTGAGAATTATACAATTTTGGAGGCTTCCTTTGGAGGGAGGCTAACTAACATGAAATTATTAGTGTAGAATTAAGGACCGATTTTTGGAAGAGGTCTATGAAGGTGAGATTTCATAGTAAATCTACTTCTGAAAGAGTGGTGCAATACTAGCCACCATCTTTCCAAGCATGTATTACTTGTATAGAACTATGCTTTATACTCTATGCTTAATACACTATTTGTTTTAGTTAATAAAATATTATCTCCTGTAATAGATATATCACAAAATCTCAGGGACTTAACATGTTATCATCTGCTATGGTTGGGTCTTCCCAAAATCCGTATGCTGAAGACCTACCTCCTGTACCTCAAAATATCACCTTCATAGAAAACAGGGTTGCTGCAGATGAAAGCAGTTAAGATGAGGTAGTCTCAAATCCAGTGTGACTGCTGTGCTTATAGAAGGGTAAGTTTGGATGCAGACACAAACACACAGGGAGAATCCCCTGTGATGAGAGAGGTAAACAACTGGGCAATGATTCTACTAGCCAAAGAATGCTGAAGATTTCCAGAAAGCTAGCTGAGGGTAGGGAAGAGCTGTGGAACAGAGTCTTTTCCATGGCTCCCGGGAGGGTCAGCCCTGCCATCCCTGATCTTGGATGCCCAACTGCCAGAACTGTGAGGTAATACACTGAGCCACTCACTTTGTGATAATTGTTATAGCCTGCCTAGCAAACTAATATAATATTTGAAACAGTTTTCATGATTGCTTGGTAGTCTTATCCAGGAAGTCATCAGGAATGCAGGCCTGTCCTAATCTCAGCTCATGGTTTCCAAGGTGGTTGTGCTGGTTACAAGAAGGAGAAGGAAGTGGAAGAGCATGCAGACTAACAAGTGAATGGGCCAAGTCTGACAGTTGCCACTTCTACCCATGTTTCATTGGCTAAAGCTCAGTCGTATTGGGATCTTATCAAAAGATGGCTGGAAGGTGGTGCAGTATGGATCTTAAAGGTCCCTCAAGGCCCATGCAATGATGGGTTGATTCCTTAAGGCACCATGCTCTGAGAGGTGCTATTGGGAGTTGGTGGAAACTTTAGAGGTGGAGCCTAGTGGGAAATCTTCTGGTCACAGGGAGTACACACATAAAGGGGACAGTGGAACTTCAGCCTCTTTCTCTTTCTGTTTTCCTATCCTCACCATGAGATGAGCAGCTTTCTGTCACATGCACCTCAGCACGATGTGCTGCCTTGCCACAGATCCAAAAACAAGGCACCAAGCAATCATGGACTGAAACTCCCCAAACCATGAGCCAAAATAAACCCTTTCTCTTTATAAGGTGATTCTCTCTGGTGCTTCATAATAGTATGGGAAGATGACTGACAGAGGATAGTCTGACTGTGTGCCCAGGAAGAAGAGGAAATAGATTTGGAGACCAGACAATGAGATTCAACCTTAACTCATAACTATGTTGTAAGAAAGGCCACATGAGAAAATGAAATAATTTGTTTCAGATCATATAGCTAGAAAATGGCATATATTTTTATCTTCATAAAGAAAAAGTATTTTAAAAGCTCATGTATATTTTTTAAGCTATGTAGAAGTGTGTAGTGCAAAATGAAGTAGTCCTATTTTTTCCTCTCTTCCAAAGCCAAGTCTCAGAGGAGACGGGAGGCCCTACGTATGGGTGACGTTGCCTGCCTGCCGAGGTGGTTTGACTGACTTGACCAGGCACTCAGATAAACAGTGGCATGGGCCTATGTCCTCTCTCCTTTACAAAAGTCTCCTTCCTTGTCCTGAAGATGCCCTGGCTGGGAAATTATACTGATATTTACACCCAGAGACACTAATGACTCTTTCATTTTTGACCTGTGTTTATTTGGTGACAACTGATGTGAGCTTTTGGCAAGATTAGGAGGTTAGAAAGCACCAGATCATTACGGCTGCAGTGAGCTGGCTAAGAGAACAACCTAGACAAGTCCTCAAGAAGAGGGCTTATTATTTGTGCAGTGTTAGTGGCCTGGGTTTATTTTCTTTGCTGAATAAAATCGCGACTTGAACTGTAGCTCCAACTTTGATATGACAGTGGCCTTTGGGTTTGTATTTTCCCCATGTATTGAAAATGGTGATTTTAACTCAGCTCAACGTAAGCCTAGGGCAATGTCAGGTTTCCTTTTCTCGTTTGGAAATTTTGTGAATTTAGCTGGATTATTAACAAGTCATCTAAAAGGAGAGTGCGTGTTGTAGGCGCAGGAGGATCCCTCTGGTTTTGCCACCCCTGACATTTGGCAACGCTCGCCTTTGTTTCTGTCACTCAATTCTCCAGGCACCTCTTATCTTCAAGGAACACCCCCTTTGTTCAAGTGCTTTGCTTTGTTGGAAAATAGGTTTTAATTCCCTCCAGGTGAAACGTTCCCTCATTTAATTTTCATTCACTCCACCGACGTTTATCGAATGCTTTCTTGTGCCAGGTCCCCAGGGTACCAAAGTGAATAAGACAGTCCTTACCCTCTGCCACCCAGGTGCCTGGTGGGGTTGATTCCATTGTCTCAGAAACATGTACCGTGTACTGGAGGAGTCTGATTGTCTTAACTGTGTTTCAGGGGCGGCTTAAGGCATCGACTAAAGAAAACTGAATGCAGTCGTCATAGTCTTCGAATTCTGAAACGTGTCTCTCTTGACATATTGATAGATATAAATAATTTCCTTATTACAAAAGGTAGTTGAGCAGGAAGTGGAGATGGTATCTCTGGGAAATGGCACATCACTCAAGCGTGCTAAGGAGTGAACCACTGGTCGCACTTCATTAGACAACAGCTCCCTATTAAAGACGTTGTTGAAATACATCAGGGAAACAACTGCGAGGAAATAATGTAAGCTATGCCTTCTCCTTCCTTTCTTACAGCCTTTCCTTTTCCCTTCCAGTCCTTTTGTCTTCTTCTCTCCCCTTCCTTTCCTTCTTTTCTCCCTCCTTCTGTCCTTTTCTCCCTTCTTCTCTTCTTCCCTCCCTTAACATTTATTGAAACATGCCACTTATAGAAAAGCCCCTAAGGGCCGGCCAGATAGCTAACAGACTAAGGTGCCTGCTTAAGTACACGCAGGGACTGTGGTCCGATCCTTGGTGTGCTGTGCTGACCCTGCCCCTGCCCCTGGGTGCATTGAGATGGGATTGGTGTGGTGGCACATGCCTGTAATCCCAGCACTTGGGAGGCTGAAAACAGGAGGATCACTATGAGTCCAGTCTGTGTAGTGAGAATATATATATATATATATATATATATATATATATATATATTTTTTTTTTTTTTTTTTCACCATCCTGAAAAATGGTGTGGGACACAGAGGGGAGCAGGATGCGTTCCTATTATAACAGCACGGAGATAGAAGGTGGAAATTACTCTCCGGATTTCTTTGAAGTGTGGTTTGGTGTGTGCACATCTCAGCTCTCCGTTGATCTTTCAGGAACATAGGAAAAGTGAAGATGACTTCATCCTCTCGGGATTTTAACTCTGCACACTTATGTTCAGAAAAACTCCACTTAGGCAATATGTTTCTCAAGAACTGGCTTTTTGTGGATTTGATAAACTCCATCATTGAACTCATTGGGAGAATTTCTGACATCTTTTGTTGTATATTGCAGGAATCAGCAAACTATGACCATCTGTTTTTGTATGGTCATGGCATAAGAACGGATTTTGAATTTTTAAGTGATTGAAAAACAAATCAAAAGAAGGATAGTATTTTGTGACATGAGACAATTATATAAAATTCAAATTTCTGTATCCATAAATAAAGTTTTATTGGAACACAGCCATGCTCATTAGTTGACATATTGTTCGTGGCTGCTTTTGTAACAATAGCAGGGTTGAATAGTTGTAATAGAGGCCAGGTGGCTCAGAAACAAAGCTGAAAATATTTACTAGCTGGCCCTTTGAGAAGGCTTACTAACCCCTGACATATTGGTTGGTTTATTTGCTAGAGGAGAGAGTTTAAAAAGAAACTTTAACACCTGGGCCCAGATCGCTTCTAGGGAGGGAATCATTTTTATGTAGAAAAATCTCCAGTCACTTGGATAGGAAGTGAGGAGCCCCCTGGTGGGTGGCAGGAGTAGCCCCAGGCTCTCCACATAAAAATGGAGGATAGTGCCTTTGTACTTCTTGGTTGAGGTGGAAAGATAGCACCTGCAGAGAGACATCCAGCTCTGAGTCCTGGCTCCATGTGACTTTGGACCAGTCATTTAACCTTTCTGAGCCTTGGAATCTTCGACCCATAGGAACAAAAGTCAAACCTACCCCTCATGCTTGTGTGATGATAAGAGAAATCCATGTACATGAAACACTTAACCAAGTCTGGCTAATGGTAAGCCTTTGATTTCTCCTAGCTGTGAATTATGATAATATATCTATATATCTATATATCTATATATATCTATATATCTATATCTATCTATCTATCTATATCTATCTATCTATCTATCTATCTATCTATCTATCTATCTATCTATCTTAAATGAAATAATATATCCTAAGTACCCAGAGTTCTGGCTAGCAAGACCCATTTCACAGCCCAGGGTGCTCAATTCTCCTCTGACTCAGGTCTGTGATCCCATCTGGTCTACAATGTCAGGAATGTGTGGATGTGCATCTGAAGTTAGAGTGGTAACAGGACTCATGGAGGGACTGGGCTGTGTGGCCCTTGGATGTGAAGGATGGGGGTGATTAAGAATGGGATTTCAGGGCCAGGGAGATAGCTCAGTGGAATAAGTGCTTGCCTGGTAAGCACAAGGTCCTGAGTTCAATCCCTGGTACTGAAAAAAAAAAAAGAAAATAAAAGAAAAAAGAATGGGATTTCAACACAAGCAGTGTTACTGCACAGTGATTAGAGAGACATTGTCTCCTTGGGAGTTGGAACACGAAGAAGGGGGTTAGTGGTGTAGTGTGAGGTGCAATATTTAAAAAGGATTTAGTGACAATGATAGCTATTAAATTGATTTTCTAAGAAACTAAGGCATTCTGGGGAAAGGAGAGAATTTTACCTTACACAGTAGGGAGGGGGACATCAAAGAGTTTTTAATTTTTAGCAGTTTAGAGTTTTTATCTTCAGCAAAGATTTTCCATTAAGAACATTCTTTTCTTCACTAAGAATACTCTTGGCTGGCCTATTAGCTGCTTTTGAACCATGTGTTAAGTGAGTGGACACCTTTTGGTGTATGAGTGACGGATTCTAGAGCTAGAATGACCAGCAGATTCAAATCTTGGCCTTATCATTTATTACCAGTGACCCTGAGAGAAGTTACTTCCTTGTCTTTGCATGACTTGCCTCATCTACATATGAATCAGGAATGATGATGATAGCTACTCCTGGCAGCCAGGCTGGTAAGCAGTAATAGCCACCTACTGGAATTTACCTTCATGAGCAATTGTCTCCTATATTATATGAGGGTTTTCTGTGGGATTGCTAGAATACAGCACAAGGTGTGATGCACCACTTACAATATTAGATCATAAAAGATTCTGTGGCTGCAACTTGTGCTCTGTCTTTTTGTTATTCTTTTCTCTTCTTTCCTCCCTTCCTCCCTCCATCCACCCAGTCTCCTGTCCCTTAGATCACTTGGTCTGAGGCAAGCCAGGTGCCATGTAGTGAGGACACTCAGGTATCTTATAAACAGGTTGAGGCCTGAAGAAAACCACATGAGTGAGCTTGGGAGTGGATCCTCTATTCTAGAGGGCTATGGCTACATCCTAGTGAGAGACCGTAGGTCAGAAACACCATCTAAACCTCTCCCAAATTTCTGACCCATAGAACCTATGAGGTAATAAATATTTGTTGTTAAAGTGGGAGATTTTGGAGTCATTTTACTTTATATCTGGTTAGTTAATATAGTACCTTTATGGTTTTAAATATTTATAAACTCTAGAACAATAGCTGGCACAGACTGAACACCACATTAGGGTTGCTCATCTACATAAGGTCTCCCTTAAGTACACCCATAACCAGGAAATTTGGGGAGGGAAAGGTAGCTTTCTGGTTGGTCAAAATCCATACAGTCAAATCTTCATTATTTCAAAATCAAAGGCTTCTGCTTTCTTTAAGGCAATCTTGCATGTTTTCCTAAGCCTGAAATGAGGAAGAGACCCTGATTTACATTTTCCACAGAGGAGAAGAAAGATTGAAATGGTTAAGTGCCAAAGAAATTAAACTCATTTCGGTTTTTCAATTCACTGCTTCTGGAAAGAAAAAAAAAATTCAAGCCCAGCTTCATTACTAGTGCTCTGTTTTAGTGCTGATGATAATTGCAAAGGCAGTATTTTAAATTAGAATGTATAAGACCACATGTAATTAACCTGTACAGAAGGGCTGAGACTTCATATTAGACTATTAAATCAATCCCCACAGAATCACTAATGCTGAGCAATTGATTTGAAAATACTGTATGGGCAGAGTAAAGAAGCTGGATGCTAATTACCATCAATGAGAATTTAGCACACTCCTCAGATGCAGTCGAAGTGGCAGGCTTTTTCTTCAGGCCCTTAACCCACTCGAAGCTGAAAATTCAAATTAGTTTAGATTGAATGCTTAAAATCAACCTGGAGTTCAAGGCAAGAGAGGATTTGATGGTGACTCCATGAGTGTGGGGATCACAGTGAGACTGTCCAATGCTCTGGGTTGTGCAGTTGACATAGACTTAGTTTGTGTGTATGCTTCGAGATCCGGGTGAAAGGCTTTTATCAGAGTACAGTTGTTGTGTCTCTCCTTGGCATACATTTCTTCCTCTAATCTTTTCACTCTGTATACCACCTTTTCACATAGTTCTCTTTCAACATTAATCTCTATTCTTGTTTCTATCCTAAAACATCAGTTTTCTTTCTTCTTCTGTTCTACTGAATCACCCAAATAACCGGAAAATACCTACTGGCTACGCCACAAAAGAAATGACCATGACACCTTGCATTTAATCAGCACTAGGGCAGAGATTGCAAGTTGTCTGTCAGAACCCAGTCCCTGCATTCACCAGATGCATGGCCACATGACACTTCCCAGACTCTGTTGCAGTGGGCTTGACTCCAGTGGGAGGGGAAATGATTTATGTCACTCATAGGCAAGACCTTAAATGAGTGAATATGCATCCTTTGATTTCTTCCTCCATTCTGTACCTTTGCTTAGAAGCAGGTGATGTGGTTTGAGAGATACAAGAAAGAATAAGTCTGAATAATTGCTGTGGTTTGGATATAGTTTGTGTGTTTCCCCCTCAAATTTCCTATGCTGCTGGTTAGGTGCTCAGTGTAGCAATGTTGAGGTGGTGGAACCATGAGGAGGTGAGCTCTACTGGGTTCACAGTTCTGATCTCACAGAGCAAGTTAATTCTTTTTTTTCTTTTTTCTTTCTTTCGTGTTTTGTCTTTTTGAGACAGAGTCTCAGTACTATGCAATTCAGGCTGGCCTTGAGCTCACTTTTGTAGCCCAGGCTGGTCTCGAACTTGCACTAATCCTCCCAATGACTGGAATGACTGGTGTGCAACACCACGTCCAGCTAGAGCAAGTTAATTCTTGAGAAAGTGGCTTGTCATAAAATGATGCCATCTGACTTGCTTGCCCTGTCTGCCTGTGGTTGGTTCCCCTTTCATGTCTGTGCCACATTGGGATCCAGTTAAGCACAGCCTGACCAGATGGGGCCACCAATCTTGGTCTATAAACCTCTAAAACTCACTGTGAGCTCAAGTACTCACACTCAGGTATTTTGCTATAGCAACAGAAAGTGAACTAATGCAGTATTTGAATCACCATATGAAACAAGAATTCATCCAGCTTCATATTCTTCATTGGCTCACTCTTCTCCTTTTGTTGGGTCAAAACACGTGACACCCAAAATGAAACAAGGAAAGGTTTATTTTGCTCACAGTTTGTGGAGGTTTCAGGCCATACTCAGCTGGCTCCAAGGCAGAGCTGCACAGGGCAGAGGGCAGCCTTTCACTGTGGCGGAAAACAGTAAAAGAGCAAAGGCAAAAGGGAGGAGCAGCGGCAGCAGTGGCAGAGGCCAGCCTCTCTCCTTTCCTTATATTGCCTTCAGGCTCTCTCTCCCCCCCCCCCCCAAATATTTGACTGAAGAGATCTGATGTATATTAAAGTGTTAAATTTATAGGTTACTGTTAACTTGCTGGAATTGTAAAATGCCCTTTGTTGGTCTCTTGGTATACCCTGGGGTGGAATGGTGACAGAAAGGAGGAAAAGATAGACAAGATACAAGAGCTCGCTTAGGTGGAGGCCCCTTTACATGATAGGCCGAGGGCCTAACAACAACGGTAGGGACATTTATTTATGCCTTTGCAAAGTTAGTCTCATGAGACACAAGGTTGCTTCATGACTAATGACAGAAATTATCTAGGCAGGATGTTTTCTCGAGACTGAGGTAGCTTGACTGTTTTAGGCATTCTGGCTCTGTCCTGCCCTCACACGTATGACCAATTTCCAACTTCAGCCATTCCCAACACTTACTGAATGTTGTGTGACAGTGCTATGTTAAAGAAAAAAGAACTTATTCAAAAGGAAAGAGTTACTGAGTTGAGGAGAAGGACAGGAGAGGGAGTGGGGGAAAGAGATTTATCTATGTATGTAAGCAGGATGGTTTGGATGACTGCACTGTGCATTTCTGCTGGTCTATGGAAAGAAGCAGTTAACGTTTTAATTCGTTTTGTCTCTTTTTTTATAGTATGTACTTTTTCTCTTCTTATTTTCTTAAGCATTGTTCTCTTTTTTCTTTCTTCCAATTTTGCATGCATGTATCTGGATAATATGAATAACTGGTTAGAAGACAATACTATATATTATAACAAATACTGTGAAATTCATATTACTTTATTGAGTGAAATTCTGTACCACTTATAATTTTTTCTGTTTTAATACTATTTTGTACTCTCTTAAAAAAAAAGAAAAGAGAAAAGAAAAATATTCTGGAATTCTTTAATAAAGTCTGACATCACTGTTTTGAAAACTTTTTGGCCCAAACTCCACTGAGTTGTGCCACATGGAGTTTGTGCTGTATCTAGGTCATGGTTCAGAAACCTTTCCTGGAACTCAGAGTTTGGAGGAAGACAAAAGAGACTCTAATGTAAAGTCTTCCATTGGCCCAAAGTTATCAAAATGTTTGCGACTTAAAGTTTTTTTTTTTTTTTAAGGTCCAACCATATAGCTCAGAGGACTAAAGTGTTTGCTTAGACAAATGCAGGGGCTGGGGTTCAATCCCTGGGCCTGTCATCCTGGCCCCCTCTGCCCCCTGGGCACACTGAGATGGCGATTGAGACTGGGCATGGTGGCATGCACCTTTAATCCCAGCACTTGGGAGACTATAAACAGTAGGATCACTACAAGTCTGATCTACATCGTGAGATGCTGTTGGTTCTGTATCCTCTGTACTAAATGCATAAAAAGTTATTTATTATTCCCTTTTCCCAGTATCTATTGCACCCTTCAGATTCCATTTTTCTCTCATTCATTCATTCCTTCCTTCTTTCGGTTGTCTGAAAATGATAGCCAAAAGTAGGATTTAGAATTTGAAATGATTATCATCCAAAAGAATTTATGTCAATTAAGTTTCACATAAATAAGCATCCTACAGGAAATTAATGAAATCTATTGAGTTTTAATAGTCTATTAGTTCAAATTTATGTAATTTAATATTTATTTAGAATTATTTTCATGTTGGATATGGTTATTACTGTATTCTAACTGGCTACTAAATTAAAAATCCATGTTTGGCTAGTCTAACATGTCTTGCATTGAGGAAAGGGTCGCTGGTCTTTGTAGATCCAGTGTTTGGACTTGAGAAGATGAGTTGAGATTTGCAGGTTGTCTTGGATCAATTCACTGAACATAGTCCTTTGATTTTCAGATTTGTTATGGTTAGATCTGCTGGTAGAAAGTCTCAGAAAAGCCTCATTTGTTCAAAATGGGGATTTTGGAAAGTGACTGTGTTATGTGGTGCTGCAGTCATCCATGGTGGATTAAAAAATTTATTTTTTATTTTTTGAAGAGAGTACAAATTAGAATTAAGACAAAAAGTGACAAGTGATACAGTATTTCACTTAACAAAGTAATATGAATTTCACAGTATTTGTTGTAATACATAGTGTTGTCTTCTAGCCAGTTATTCATATTACCAGATACATGCATACAAAATTGGAAGAAGAAAGAAAAAAGAGAGCAATGCATAAGAAAATAAGAGGAGAAAAAGTACAAACTATTGAAAAAAGGAGACAAAACAAATTAAAGCATTAACTGCTTCTTTCCGCAGACCAACAGAAATGTACGGAGCAGTCATCCAAACCATCCTGCTTACATACATAAACAGATCTTTTTCCCTACTCCTTTTCCTGTCCTTCTCTTCAACTCAGTAACTCTTTCCCTTTGAAAAAGTTTATTCCCTTTTCTGAGTATCTATTGTACCCTTCAGATTCCATTTTTCTCTTCCAAGTTCTCACACTAAGCAGGCAATATGATATTTGTACATGCAGGTCTGATTTATTTCACTTAAGAGTATGTTCTCTAGCTTTATCCACAAAAGACTTAACTGTATCATGTTTTATAGCTGAATAATGCTCCATTGTGTAAAATACATTATCTGCTTTGTCCATTCTTCAGTTGTTGATGCTTTGAAATATTTTCTGTGCAGTTTGGGGTTTGTTCATGAACTCTCTACCTACCCCTATGTCTTTAAGATTTATACCTACATTTTCCTCCAGATGATTTAGAGCTTCTATTCTGATATTTAAATCTTTGTTTCATTTTTACTGTAGCTTTGTGTATGGTAATAGGCATGGGTCTAGTTTTAGCCTTCAGCATGTAGAAAGCCAGTTTTTCCAGCACCATTTATTAAAATAGGCTGTCTTTCTTCCAGTGAGAATGTTTGGCTCCTTTATCAAAGATAAGGTGGCTGAGTGTGTTCGCAGTTGTGCATATATCTTCTATTCTACTCCACTGCTCTTCAGTTCTGTCTCTATGCCAATACTATGCTAATTTTATAATAGTAGCTTTATAGTATAATTTCAGGTCAAGGATTGTGATACCTCCTGCCTTCCTTTGTTTATAAATATTTTTTTGTCCTTTGTGAGATTGTTTCCTAAGTATTTCATGTTTTCAGATGTTATTGTGAAAGGCTTGGTTTCACTAATTTCTGTCTCAGTGTGTTCATTGTGTACAAAAATGCTATTGATTTTGGTGATGATTTTATATGCTGCTACATTATTGGATTTGGTGATTAAATCTACAAGACTCTAGGTGGAGTTTTTGGGGCCCTCTATGTAGAGTATTGTATGATGGTAATTTCATTTCTTTTCCAACGCTTATTCCTTTTTTTGTCTTTCTTGTCTAATTGCTTTGGCTAATGTTTCCAGAAAAATATTGAGTAGGAGTGGTGATGGTGGATATCCTTATCTTGTTCCTGATTTTAAAGTGAAAGATTTCACTTTTTGCCCATTTATTATGATGTTGGCTGTTGTTTTGTCATAGGTGGCTTTTATCGGGTTGAGATATAGACCATTTATTCCAATTCTCTGTAGGGTTTTTTTTTTTTTATCATGAATGCATGTTGGACTTTGTCAAAAGCTTTCTCTGCATTTATTGAGATGGTCACACAGTTTTTGTTTTTGGTTCATTGATGTGATGTATTATCTTTATGGATTTGTGTATGTTGAACCATCCCTGCATTCCTGGAATGAATCCTGCTTGGTCATGATGTATAAACTTCTTGATGATTTGCTGCACTCTGTTTGTTAGTATTTTATTGAGGATTTTTGCATCTATATTCACTAGAGATATTGGCCTGTAGTTCTCTTTTATTAGTTGTATCTTTCTCTGGTTTTGGAATCAGAGTAATACTTGTCTCCAGAAATGAGTTTGGCAGAATTGTTTCCTTTACAATTTCACTGAAGTGTTTGAGAAAAGTTGGCATTAAATCTTCACTAATTTCTTGTAGAATTCTGTGAATACATCAGGATGTGGACTTTTCTTTGTTGGTAGATTTTTAAAATTACATTTTCAATTTTATTTTTTGTTATTGGGTTATTCAGAGTTTGTAGATCTTTTTAACTCAGCTTTCCCAGTTTATATATGCCTAGGAAACTGTTCATTTCCCCTATGTTTTCCATTCTGTGAAAGTAAAGATTTTGGAAGTGGATATTGATGATTTTCTGAATTTCTCTAGGTTCTGTAGTGATTTTTTTTTTTCAGGACCGGTGTTTGAACTCATGACCTTGCACTTACCAGGAAGGTACTTGTGGAGCTATCTCTCCAGTCCCTCTGTAGTGATTTTACCATTTTCATTCTTTATTGCTTGAATTTGGGTTTTTTCTTTCCTAGTTTTATTAGGTTGGTTAGAGATTTATCAATTTTATTCATTCTTTCAAAGAACCAACTCTGATTCATTTATTCTTTATATTGTTTTCTTTTTCTTTTTAAAATTTTATGTTATTTGTAATTTAATCCATTTAAAAAAAATTTTTTGACATCCAAAGGTTTATTTACTTGACAAAAATTCAGAGATGCTGGTAGTTAAATCTAAAG
>PVKN010014006.1:0-19507 GCA_004027915.1 Capromys pilorides | reverse complement strand
AGTAGCATATAATTGACTTGTTTCTAAAAATAAGGAGTGTAGACCCTTTGGCTATTGTACAAATTAGGTTTAGAAGCAAGTATTGACAGTGCTTTAGTTGCAGTGTGAGGAAATAATTTTAAACCCTTAAGTAAAATCAGTATTTAACATTTCATATGTGATCAAGTACTGCGAATATTAATCTCTGCCTTCCCACAGCATCCATTGATGCATCCATCCACACACTGTTGTCAACATACAACTTCAGTGCTATGTAGAATTCAAGAACAGATACATATTCTTAAAATTTTTAAATTCTTGATATTTCTGGGTGACAGTGGTTTTTTGAAAGCTAAAATCTGTGTCACCATCCTAGGTTGATTTACTTTGACAATAAGATATTTTTCCACATTGACTTAATGTTTGAAATATTAAAGTCACAGAGTTCAGTACTATGAAATATTTTTTTAGTTCTTCTGGGTCTGGCCATGGAAACAGTAGGTGGACAGCTCATGGGGTAGAATGCTTCCTTTTCTCAAAGGTGCTTGTCTGCTATGATGGTTACATAGAACCCAGCTTGCTGCATGTGTCACCGTGCAGGACTTGGCCACCTGGCTCCGGGAGGGGCTGGCCGGCCTGCTTGTGCTGCTCCTGTTTTTGGACTACAATCTTTTTGGTGGCCAGTGAGATGAAGTGTGAGAGTCTGTGAGTTGCCCATAGTTACCATTATCCTGATATAATGGAAAGAAGGTGGAATGTGAAGATATGTAGACTCAGTCTACTCAAAGCCATTTTTTATTTCATACCTGATCTTGGAAAAAATGCCATCCCTAGCATTTGTAAAATGTGGAGAATATTACCTCTCTCTCAGTTTATAGTCACTATCAGGAGTTCACTCTTTTTTCACCACCAATAAATATTTTTGCAGTGTCACTAAATGATAACATTTTTAGAATTGCAGATATCAAATTATTTGTGCTCATTTCTTAGCTGTTGGGTTCTTTTGATGGATTAATTAGTAACACTTGAGTGAAAGAGCTGTAATTTGCATTTTTAAGACCATAAATATCAACTGTACTATCTGATGTGTGGGATTTAATACATATCTGTTGAAATTAGGGAATAGGTTGATTAGTCAGATGCTAGGGATACAGCTTGATCATAGGAGAAAAAGAATAATGTAGATTCCACTGTGCAATTCAGTGTAACATAGACCAGAAACTCTGTCCTTTCCTGGCCATGTGTGGAAAGTTATGTAGCTTGACCAGGCTCAATTGATTCATCAAATGGTCCTTGTAGACCTAGGAAGCAGTAGATGACTCTATGCAGTAAAGCAAAAACGTTGAAGATATTCTGAGTAATTTTATCATCCTCTACTATCGTTTAAATATCTTTACACTGTTTCTGAATTCCTGAAGGAATGACTTTTATACTAACCCAGAGAACTCATTTTGAAAATAATTCTTTGTTTCAAATGTTGTTTCCTTGTCTCAGGAAGTGATAAAAACACAGGGCTCAGACAGCTAGTGACTCAAGAGGAAGTTAATGGTGTTTGTTTTTCCTCCAGAATTAGTAGTCAAAAATTAAAAATAAAAATATGTCTTGCCAAGTTGGTAAAATGCACAGAAATGCTCTGACTACAGGATTATAATGTACTTAATTATTTGGACATTTATATTTCTTTAATATTTATGCATTGAAGCATTAACATTTCAACTTTCAGGCTTTCCATTCTGTTTAATAAGAGATAATGATTAAGATGTTCAAATACCAGGGACCTGTGACTTAGCTCAGTAGCTTAAGTGTTTGCTCTGGCAAAAGTAGTCAGATGCAGGGGACCAGGGTTTGATCCCCAGCTCCACAAGCCTTACCAAATCCACCTTAAGGCAGCCTGAGCAAACTAAAAAAACAAAAAACAAAAAAAACAAAAAAACCAAAATGAAACAACAACAGTAAAAAAAAAACCCTTAAATATAAAAATACCATTAAATACACATGGACTTTATTTGTTTTTTACCTTGAAAACTTAGAAGCCAAGAATCAAGTGTTTTGAGATTATTGACAGATATAAGAGGTTTTTGGAGGATGCCATGTCAAAATTGTATAGATTTTGAGAAGACAACGTTTTAGACAATGTTTTGTTATGAAAACAAAGCAAAGCAAAAGCCCAGATGTGGTTGGAAAATGTTTGACTCAAAAACTAGCACGTTTTTCACCAGAGATACCTCTACCTCTGGAGATGAGGTAGGGGTGCCACTCTAGAAGGGTTAAGAATGATAACAAATGCTGTTTTAGAAAATCAGAATGGCTTTCTTTTCAGGGAGCAGTTTCTAGGAAGGGAGAATGCAATTTCTTTGAAATGTCTTTCGTTTAATTAAAATCTAGATTTTGATCATTTGTTGCTACTGTATAATGCTGTTTTAGATTTTGCTTGGCTTTTGCCTGATGGTTTATGAAAATACAAATGTACCCTGTTAGGGGTAAATAGAGTTTTTTGGTAGATGTTTAACTTTTTATTGCAACACCCCTAGTGCACACTCCTATTGTCACGGTTAGTATGCATTTTGGGAAAATCACATTTAAAGCCTGTCGAGAAGAAAACTCTGAGTATTTACTCTGAAGAGAAATGGAAAAAAGATCTGTCATTCTTGTCATTTCACTCAGGAATCAGCTTTGGAAAGGTCCTTGAGCAAGCAGTATTTGGGAGCGGTGGATATTTTTAGATTGCTTTTCAATAAAATCATGATTTCTTTAATGAACTGGAAAGAAATCATCCAGTCCAGTATTTTTCACATTGCATGTCAGGAACGATTAGTGGTCACGAAATCAGCTTAGTAGGTTTCTATTAAATAAAGACATAGATTAGATTATAATACAGCATACAACATACATGCTTTGTAAGATTACTAACTTATAAAACTAATGTTTGAATTTTTTAGATAAGCCTGTCTCTATAGATGGATACATACCCTGTGCTTAATATGAAATACACTTTTCAGTGTGAATAGTATTTGAAAAAGCTGAGATCTGGTGACTGTTTTTCCCATTTTACAGATAGGAAAACTATACAAAGCTGATTGCCAGTTTATTTGCATGTTTCTCTTTGAGGTGGCTTCGCATCATCAGGTATTTCTTTTACTGGGTTCTCTTGTTTTATCACTGATATACCTTCTATAATCCTTCCCCATACTTAAACATTCCTACCTTTTTTGTGACCAGGAATTGCTTCAAAGATGCTCATTCTGGGAAACAAATGTTCAAATCTCTGAGTACTGAGTTGAGTGGGTGGATCATAACAGTAGTCTTGAGGTGAAAGAACAGAATATTTATAGTTCTTTCTGTAGAATAGATCAATTACTTTTTCTAGGTAAACTCAGGTAGAAAATTAAATAATAATCTAGAAAAATTTCATCCGTGGTGGTAATATGTGTTAGCTCCCAACATTTGTTACAGTTTAGCTCAACAAATATTTATTGAACTCCTGTGTTGTCATGGGTATTTTACCAGCCACTTCCTCTTTTCAGGGGAATGAATTGTTTGGATAATCAGATTGATCCCCTTTGCATGTGGTATGTACCAAGAGATTTGTTGAAGTTCAAGGTAATTTGTTGGTCAAAGATAAGGTGTAGCTCTATTCTTTAGAGCCCAATATGCCTCTTTGAAACTAAGCTAAGTTGTATGCAGAAACCTTCCTAGTATCTTGAATGCAACCTTTCATTTATAAGGAAGTCTACAGTGACGACCTGCAAAGTTCACCTCTGATGTTTCCCTGTTTCTGCTTTCCTAACACTGATTTTTATTGAGTGTTTTTCCTGTTGCTATTTATGCAGTGTCAGTGCTGTGCAGGGAGCTGTTCTGATTTCTTTTGTTTTTTGATGTCTCTGATAACCTGAGAATCAAGGAGCACCAGGAGGCCACCTCGTGGATGCCATGCAGGGGTTTGTCTTTTCATACTGATGCTGCTGCTTGTTTGTCTTTCAGTGTGGCGGGTCTTGAAGGTGGAGTTCTGTTTTTTGTCTCTCCTTTTTGTTTGTGCAGAGGATGTTGTTCTGCTTTTAGTTTGCTTATTAGTCAAGTAAGAGCATGTAACTCACTGCCCGTGGCGGCAGTAACAGCGGGGCGGGTCTGCAGATGGCACCTCCAGTCACTAAATGGCCCAGGCTAGGCTAAAACTTGTAGTTTTCCTGCCTTAGCCTCCAAGAGTGCTGGGATTACAGGTGTGCAGTGCCATCATCTTGAAAGTTAACGTCTTAATTGTGATTGAATTTTACCGTTTTAACCCTTTCAAGTACATATCTTAGTGGCATGAAGTCCACTCGCATTGTTGCATAGCTGTTACCACTGCCCGTCTTCAGAACTTCTCCATACTGATGCAGCGAGTAGAGGTCATGGAGGTGGTAGCAGAGCTGAACCGTGCGTCTCCTGCATTAGGTCTAAGTGCCTCAGCACTGCTGGGCAGATGCGAACTTTCCTTCCACGCAACTCTGAAAGCACTTCCTGCCTAACAGAATTCCCTAATCATTTCTCTAGCTCCAATTTGACACAGCTGTTGGTACTTCGCTTTAAAAATATATTTATACATTAAGTAAATAGGTGAACAGCTGTCCTCATGTGACCATCTTACTGAGCAGGTTCTGTTTTTGGTGTCTTTTTAGTTGCTCCGCTTTTTATTTAATCTGGAGATGCTTGATGTTTTCCTTGCTTGACAGTGTTGCATTTCCAGCTGTGCGTGGAAATTAATTTTCTATGTGAATAGACAATTCCAGGAAGCTATCTACTGAGATTATAAGAGGCAAAGAATATTGCTTTACATTTGTGTGTGTGTCTGTATTATTTCTATGTATCTGCCTGATGTTATGGAAGTTCAAAATCAAAGGTCCATGTAATTTAAGCAAAACCATTGTGGTGATTCTTTCTTTCTTTCTTTCTTTCTTTCTTTCTTTCTTTCTTTCTTTCTTTCTTTGGTACTGGGAATAGAACTCAAGGGGTGAAATATTGTAACAGAATTTTTTAGAGTTTTAAAAAAGTAGTCTGAGTGTTAAATGTGCTAAATTTTTAAAATAATCCTATTCGGTCTCTATGAACCTTTCATCTTAGTGGGGTCTAGGATGGCTTCATATAATAAAAACATTAATATTTCTGTAGTAAAATTGGGAGATATTAATATTAAGTGAGGTAAATATTGCCAGTATCTGCTTTCATGTCTGTTTAGGCCAGTTTTTACTACTAGATGAAGTTGAATTTTTCTCCAGATGTGTTCTAAAGAATCCTGTGTTCTTCAGGATCAGAAAGGACTAAAGCAAATGTTACCTGTACTTGAGGGGCTCCCCACTCCCTTGGTTAGAAGTAGCTTAGCTGTCTGCTCAGCTGCGCTCAGATTGCGCCTCTAGCCTTCTCAGTGCCGCATGCGTTTCTGCTTAATGGTTTGGATAGGGTTCTGTACCTGCTGCTCAGTGACCCCTTTGCTGAACGTAATCTCCTGTTGTGTAGGCATAGCATGCCTGAGCTCTGGTTCTTCATGCTCAATGTGTTTGCTGTTGTGTATAAATGTTTCATCGTGCTTTAAACATGCTCGCTAGTTGCTCCCTGTCTTTATCCCTTTGTGCTGGTTATTCTCAATGTTCAAATGACGTTCTCTTTTCTTCTCCGCTAAGTTGATCCCGTGACTCATTGCTGTACTCATTTAATTTAGTATTTTTCTCTGTTACATTTTATTTCCATATAATCTTACATGTATGTGCATAGAGGTACAGTATATTATAGTATACAGCACATTGCTTCAAAGTGATTTGGATATTTATGCATCATACTGTAGATTGCACGCATATGTATGTGCGCAATCTACCTCTTTGTAATTCGTTGTGTTGTTTAGTGGTGGGCACATTGCAGACTCGGTGCTCTTCATCCCAGTGTAAACACGGGGTGTGTTTGGAGGCTGTGGAGTAGACTTGGGGACCAGGAAAAGAGAGCCGTGCAGTGGAAAGACAGCCTAGTATAGAGTAACAATGATCTTTATGAACACGAGGATTAGAAAATAAGGAGATTTGAATGGTTTGGATAGTTAACCGTACCTCAGAGAGAGGGTGAAACTTGAGACTTAGCAGGTAGGTGAAGCTGGGCAGGTAGGTGAAGCTGGGTAGGTGCTTTCCAGAGTGGTGGGAGAGTCAGTATTGGCAGGTGAGGAAGGCTGAAGCTGCTGCCTAGTTGCACAGAGGTGAAGAAGAGCGTGAAGCTACTGGCTGCAGTGAAAGTTCTGAAGTGGGAGAGTAGTGGAAAAGTGTGGTGGGTAGGCAAAGTGGAGCTGACTACGTGGTGCAGTGTATGGTAAGAAAATAATCCAGAGCTGTTGAGAGTCAAATGCCACTGTGAGTGAAGGAACAGGGTAGGAATCATGGTTCAATTTTCCTCAAAATAAATGGCCATAACATACCCAGTATTATCTGAAGTAAAAGGGTGGAGAAGGGATTAGGCTGTCTGTGTTATATCTGTTAGCTGAATAACTGTAGGGCTTGATAAGGACTTGAACAAGAAGCTGGTCCATGAAAATGGAGAAAAGGGTGGGAAACTCTTAAAAAATAAACCATATTATAATAGTTACTATTTCTGTGAACTTGACTGGAACAAAACATCCATGTTTTGTCCAACATTTATTTGGGTGTTTTGGTGAGAATGTTTTGGGATGGGATTAACATTTACATCAGTAGACCTAGTAAAGGAGATTACCTTTCCTGATGTGAGCAGGCCTCATCCAGTTAGTTGAAAATTTGAGTAAAATGAAAGCCTAACTTCTGACCTTTCACCTCCCTCCCAAGAGAGAACTCTCCTGCCTAATGATTAATTCCTGAACTGAAGCTTCCACTCTTCCTAATTCTAAGTCTGCTGCTGAGTCAAGTCCTTATAATTCTGTCTGTCTGTCTGTCTGTCTGTCTGTCTGTCTGTCTGTCTGTCTGCCTGCCTGCCTGCCTGCCTGCCTGCCTGCCTGCCTGTTCTCTTCTTTCCTACCCTCTGTCTCTGTATCTTAGTGTAGATATCCTTTTGGTTATTTTTTCTCCAGAGACCCATACACATAGAATATGGAGTCTGGGTAGGTATAGGAACCACTGGAAGTGATAACGGAATTAAAGATTAATTTGAAAATTTGAAATCTGAAAATTTGAGACTGAGGGCTTAGAGAAAAATAAAAGTAATAGGAAGACCAAAGCTGAAAGAGCAGGCAGTTTTGAGAGTGAATATGTGTCGTTGTGATTCTGCTAATTTGTACGTGATATTGGGGCTTTAGGTGAGATTTTGGCTTAAACACCCATAGTAAGGAAGGAGGTTTTGTGGGTTAGGCTGGCTGTAGCCTTGGAATCCTTTAAAAGCAGATAAATAAAAGTTATAGGGTCGAACAAAGTTCACAGAGGAAAGAGACCTGGGGCAAAGAGTTTTAAAATATTTTTTAAAAAAGAATAAAAATTCCAAACAAAAACAAAACATTAAAAACAATACAAAATTTCACTAAACAAAATGATAGGAATTCAGCAATGGTTGTTATATTGCATGTAATTGTCTTCAAATTAGTTCAGATTACCAGATGTAAGCATGCAAAACTGGTCAAAAAATAAATTTTAGCATTAGCTGCTCCTTTCAGTAGTACAGTACACTAGTAATACATTTATCCAAACTGTCCTGTGTATGTGCATAAATCAGTCTCTCTCTCTCTCTCTCTCTCTCTCCTTCCTTCCTTCTTTGCCTGCCTGCCTGCCTGCCTTCTTTGCCTTTCCTGTTCTTTTCCTCATCCCAGTTGTTCATTACCTTTGAACAGATTCTTTCCCTTTCACATATTGCACCATTCATATTTTATTTACTCTTTCAGATTCTTACACTAGCGAAACAATATAGTATTTATACATGTGGATCTCATTTATTTCACTTATGAATATAGCCTCTAGTTGCATCCATTTTCCAACAAAGGCTTTGAGTTTCCCTGTCTTATAGCTTATTCCATTGTATAAAAATATCACATCTTTTTATCCATTCTTCAGGTGATAGGCATTTGAGTTATTTCCAAGATTCAGCTATGACCATTTGCACTGCTATAAACATGGGTGTGCATATATCGCTGTGGTATAATATTTTTATTTCTTCTGGAAAAATACCCAGGAGAGGAATACTTGGGTTGAATGGGACCTCTAATCCTAGATTTTGAGAAATCTTCACACTGATTTCCGTAGTGGTTTTGCCAGTCTGCATGCCCACCAATAAATAATGCAGAAGGGTTCCTTTCCCCCCACAATCCCTCCAGCATTTTTTATTGGTTGGCTTTTTGATGATAACCATTCTTTCTGGGGTGAGATGGAATCCCATGTTATTTTATTGTGCATTTCTCAAATGGCCAGTGATTTGAACATTTTTTTCATGTATTTATTTTCCATTTGTATTTTTTCACCTGAGAAGTGTGTATTCATCTCAGATGTAAGGGCAGAGATTTAATTGAACTTTTGTAGGGAAAATTTCATTAAAGTCAACCTGACTATAGAGAAAAAAAATTTGTTGGATTTATTCTTGTTTCTTCAGCTTCAGATGTTTTTTAAAAATATTTAATATTTCTAGATATTATTTTTTCCTTTATTTTTTATTTATTTATTTTTTTTGTGGTACCAGGCATTGAACTCAGGGCCTTGTGCTTGCCAGGCAAGCACTTATTCTACCGAGCTATCTCCCTGGACCCTTATTGTTTCTTTTAGTTTTCACTTGACTAAAGCCTTTTTTTAAAAGTGAAAACTGGTACAGGAATTAGGATTCTTTTCTGTAACCTATGCATTTAAGGTTTGATTTTTTTTTTGAGACAAGGTCTCACTAAGTAGCCCAGGCTGGCTTGGAATTCACATGCTCCTCCTGCTTCAGCCTCTGCAGCTGTGTACCTCCAGGCCTGGCAGTTTTGACATTTTAATACCTGGTACTTTAATTTACTTTTCCAAAAAAAAGAGCGTCAACATTATATATTGAAACTTGTTCAAAATTATAAAAGTAGCCTTTAGCAAGTCAAATTTTATATGACAAACCACCTTCTTTACCATTTCTTGAAGTTCTTATTTATTCAGTATCAATTATAATATTGTCAAATATATGAATAAAAGCTTTCATGTAAAATTGTCTAAAAGCAGCTTTAGGAAAAAAAATTGCTTCCACAAATATTAAAGAATCCAACTGTCTTAGTTACTTTTTCCTTGTTGCTGGGACAAAATACCCAACATCTAAAATTGAGGAAGGAAAGATTTATTTAGCTCACCGTGTGTGGCCGCTTCAGTCTACACTTGCTGGCCCCAAGAAAGAGTGCCACATGGCAGAGGGCAGCAGTTCATGGTGGCAGAAAACAGCAAAACAGCAAGAGCAAAAGGAGAAGTAGCAGCAACCAAGGCCGCAGCAGAGGCAGCTAGTAAGCCTCTCTCCCTTCCTTGCGTTGCCTTCAGGCTGTCTGCTCCAGGCTGGGTGTAGCACTCACACCCGTAATCTCAGCATTGGCTCATGAATTAATCACAAACTTTAGAGACTGCCCCATGACAGCATGAGGCTTTGAGGGGACACCTAGCCACAAGCCATAACACCCACCCTACTTTGTATAGCTTTAAATGAATAGAGTTGTGAAAAAGAAAAAAAAAAAAAAGAAATACAAGTAGCATTTTCATTTAAGTTTCAATGCTGTGCAGAACTTCGATTCCTATGAAAATTTTACTCTATTATAGGTCTTTCAGCTCTAAAATCTTTTCACAGGATCAGTGTATTACAGAAACTAAAAAAGGAGCCCTTGATAAAACTGACATTAAACGTATTTCACCCAAAATTCTCTCCTAACTCTTCATGTGTTTTGAGATTTATGTTAGCATTGCATAGTCACATAGTGTCCAGTTTTAATTTCTGTTCAAGTGCTTTTCTTCTGAACAGCATATGCCTCTAGGTTATATGTGACATCAATTTTGGTATAGGGTTAACACATGATGTTTAAATTTTAGTCCATTTAGCAATTTTATGACTGATTGTGCAGTTTGAAATATGGTGAATTTCCAAGAACAGTATGGAACAATATTACCTCTGTGCCTACTTGATAATGCGCAATGTGTATGTTGCTGTGTAGCCAGTGCCCCAGTAACAAATGAGTGCTGTTCCAGGAGGATGTGCATGAGCCAGATTCATTTGTAAGTTCAGCAAAATGAGTGTCATATACCTCTGACACAAATATTCAACATAAAAGCATAGAAAAGCTAAATGCACACACGTACAGTAAATCCCAGACTGTGCTGCACCACACTACACAGTAAGCACATCTGGCTGACATGCCTTTGCATATCTGCATATTCCTAATGTGAGGTCTTGCACAGTCTGTAAGAGTTCACTACTACAGTGTTAGTTGGGGACTTGCTATCATGTGCTTCACACAGAAACTACTGAACAGTTGGGGAATTGAGACCATAAGGTTTAATTCAAAGCCATGGAATATTAGCACTACAATTAATGATTAAGGCAGTGCACTAGAGCCCTTTGCATAAACTGGGGTATGCATTGTGAGTTAGATACCAGTTGTCTGATAATCACTGTCTTTCTGCTGTACAGTCTTTCTAGCTGATCTTGCTCACTGAGCATCGATGATGTAGGATTTCCATCTGGAAATATCCTGCCTCAAAGTACCAAAGTGCTGATGTTGCTTTTTTTGTCATTTAATGTCCCTTTTATTTTCTTTGTAGCTCCTGAATTGAGAACATTTAACAGCTTAATATGCTCTCAGGGACTAGACAGTGTCACAACAGTCATCAGATAGGTACTTCTCAGATATAATTCCTCTAGCTATAAAGTAATACCTAGAAATTACTTTCAATAGAGATACTTCAAAATTTTTATTTTTATTTTCCCTATTTCACAAATGTCTGAATTTCTTACGGAGTAGTTTATTCTTGGATTTGTTTCCATGTATATTTATGTATGTATATAAGGCATTTAGCTCTCTGCAGCTGGCTAGGGGCCTCTCCCTACGGTTGGTGTTGTGTATGGTTGCCTGGCTATGGCGATCCGTCTTTACTCTTTGCTTTTCAACTAGATATATAAGGTCTACATATTCATAGACATGGGAAAATGTTATTAAAACTTGTGTGACAACTGTGCTCTGTTTGTAAGTCACACTAATGACTGCTTTGCTTCTCAGTAATTTTCCATTTGTAACATTTTATACCTGAATACACAAATGTAATGCAATTGAACAAGAAAACAATTATCTGTCTGGTGGAAATAATGTACTTATCTCATTGAAACAATTGACTGTTTAAAAATACACAGAAGTTTTAGTTCTTCTCAGAGTGCTGTTACCTGTAATTTGTAAGAATTTCCAGGAAGAATTAAAATCCACTGATCGAATTGAATCAGTGACTGAAATCATGGTTTTGAGCTCTGGCTTCGCAGGCATGATCCCTCTCTCCTACAATTTGGAGCCATTTTAGATTTGAGAAGTTTTTTCAGTAATCTATGGGTTTTGGCCGAATCACTGGAAAACAGTGTTCAACGGCTTTACCTTCCAGTGGAAGCTTCATGTTGACTTGTGGGTTCTGTGTTGGTGGAATTTAGCAGCGCTTTCTGGCCTGGCTCAAGTGTTTCTTGGCATTTTCTGTGGGGTTTGGCCCAGTGTACCTATAGGAGCACATTGAATTCCAAATAAACCCTAAAAACCATCGTTCTCTGTCAGCTAATGTGGGACTTTTCTAGGTTTTGATAATGGGTTCAAACCTCTAGGCGGTGGTGCTTCCGTGCCTACTTCTAAGAACATAAGTGTTTTGAAACATCATACAAAAAGCCCAGCATTGACCATTGCTGTATTTGAATTTTTTACATCAGGAATTAAAATTGGACACAGTGGACTCCTCAGCAGTTCCTGAAGTTGCTACAGATTAACCACTGCATCTTAAAATGAGGTGGCTCTGGCTCTTGACTGACTTCTGTCTTGTGATACTGATGCGGGCTTTCACTTTTTACTGTAAATGGGTGTTACCTGCACTAAGTTGTTTTTTGTTGTAACGTCATAGAATATTGGTTGTCCCCTAGCAATAGTTTTATGCAGCCCCCTCATTTTATACATGAGGGGAGCCAAGCACCTTTCCTCAGTTCTTGCAAGAAGCCATGACACTGCTGGACTGTGCCTCGTGTCTGACCCGCAGGTCGGTGCATCTCTGTATTAAAGAATTGCCCTCCATCTTAAATTGTGTATCTCTAGTCTTTCTTTCTTTCTTTTTTTAAATTGAGTTTAGCTTTCTACTTCATATTAATTTGAGAAGCCAAGCCAAGATTTGGTTTCTATTTGGTTGGGATCTCAGTGTTATACAGTATCTGTTCACTTCTTGTTCTGGGCCACCAGGATACAAACATAGGCACAGAGAAGGCCCAGCATAGCATCTTTGTTATAACAGTTCCTGGACCTCCCCTTACTTCCCTTTGAATGTTGCTGTCTGGCATAGAGCACTGTGGGACTGTGGGTCCCAGATCTACCTGCCATCTGTATACAAGGCGTGCCGAGGGCTGTCAGTCCAGCGGCCCTGAAGATCCATGAGGCAGTGTTTTCCCCAGGGCGTCTTCCAGAATAGGGCTGCTTTTCCTGGGCCCACAACCAGGAAGCTCTCTCTTCATGAGCTTACCTCTTATTGTCCTCCTTTTTTTTTTGCTGTATCATTACTCTTTATACTGGCATTCTGAAACCATTGTCATTTGCACATCTTTGCCCTGCATGATGAGTTATTTTCCTATTCTCCTACTGAATAGAGTTGAAAAAGCAAAGGTAGTGAAAGCAGCCCAGGCAACTGGTTATTTACAATTGTGGAAAATAAATGAGAATTAGGGAACAGGTAATAAGAGATGGCACTTCGAAAGTGTATGCAGTGTATTTCTCGGGAATGGAAAATGAAAAACTGTGTTGCTATTTCCTAAACAGGCTGCTCTTCTCACATTTAAAGAGAAAGTGGGGGAATAATTTTCCATCTCTGTTTACAGTATTTGTTAGGCTCTAGACTCCTGCCTGTGTTCACCGTATTAGAATTATTGTTTATGTCTCATTGTCCCCCCAAAGCCTCATGCAATCATGGGGCAGGGACTTCTAGAGTTTGAGACTTGACTCATGGTCCACTGGGATTATGTGTTTTAGTACTGATGGGACTATGGGTCTGAGTACTACTGGGACTATGGGTGTGGTCTAGGGCAGATATCCTAAGGCAGAGAGCCTGAAGGTAATATAAAGAGAGACAGAGAGACAGCCTCTGACCATTGCTCTCTGTTGCTCTGGTTGGTCAGTTGCCTCTGTCACCATTTTGTTGCTGTTTGTCCTCTCCCCCCACCAAGAACTGCTGGTCTCTGCACTTTGCCTCTCTGCCTTGGAGCCAGCCGAGTATGGACTGAAACCTCCAGTAACTGTGAGCTAAATAAACCTTTCCTTCCTTCATTTTGAGTGTCGGGTATTTGTCCCAACAACAAGAGAAGAGTAACAGAGTAAGAGTAAGAGAAGACAAGTATCTTCCCAGAGGTCTATAGGCAGATTCAAATGAGCTTCTTCTCTTTTTGATTTATCTGTGACCTTGAATTAAGTCAAATGTTAGGATCGCAGAGCTCTGACTTTTTGGTTGACCATATAGATAGGTTTCTATTAGGCTTCACAATTTTCCAGAGATTTTTAAAAAAGCGATTATTTTGTTTCTTTATCTACTTCATACCTTTCTTAAAAATATTTACCTGTGAATGCCCAGAGAATATTTGAGAGCTTCAGTCTTATTAAGAGTCTTTCCCCTTAGGATTTTCTGCCTGGTGGAGCGTGTTGCACCTGTGTGCAGACATGGAACAAAATTCAGAGGTAAATGAAAAGTGATTTAAAATTCTAATGTTCTAGATATTTCCACCTTTCTATCACTGGTCTTATGCTCTTAGCAGGTTAAAGCCCACTTAGATAAAAAGACATTGAATGGCAGACTAATTGAATAAAGATTTAAGATGATCTGGTACTGCTTTTGGATTTGAAATCATCATATTTCAGGTGAATTGTTTCTACAGAAGTCAATGAACGGATTCCTCTGAAATTACCAGTGATTTAAGTTTAGTGGGTGCGTCTGCCTCTGTCATAGTGGAAATGGAGAGATGATGCCGAGAACGTAGCCCGGAAATAGTTACAGCTCCGCGGAGATGGTGTCCAGGCAGTAGGAGTGCTGTGCTGATGAGAGACTGGAGAGCCCCGGGCCTCCCTACTTGGAACGCAGGTCTAATGCCGAGTTCCTTCTCTTTGTTTCCACTCACTGGTCTGTACAGTGGGAGTGCCGGTTAAAAATAACTGTCTCAAATGAGGGTTTAATGAATTAACATATGAAAAGCACTTTGGAGTAGTCCTTGGGACAGTGTGTGCACTTGATAAATATTAGCTGTTACAAGAGCACTGTGATGGACTTTAGTTCCTCTATATTTTCCCTCATTTATTTATTTGCTTATTTATTTATATTTTTTTTGTGGCCTGCTCAGCCTGCCTTGGGGGCATGGTTGGCATAGCATGTAGTGCTGTCTAATTGGGGTCCGTGCATTTGCCTAAGCTTGCCTAAGTGGGCCCTTTAGACCACTGAGCTATCTCACCAGCCTCTGGTTCCTCTGTATTTTCAAGTGTCTTTCTCAGAACACTGTATGTTTTTATTTATTTGGTTTTGCTTCATTGACTGATGGTGGTGCAGGGGGTAGAACCTAAGGCCTCACATTCCACAATCCCAGACTCATTGGCTTATCTTTCTGAGGGTGAACTGTGCCTCAAAAGATCAAGTCTTACCTTTGTGCAATTTAATTTTAATAAATAAGGCGATTTGGTAGTCCGTGTGAAATAATTTGGGAGTTTTAGACAGTTTGTTTTCCACTGCAAAATTCTATCTCTCAATTTCATTGTGCCAGTGATTTTGGCACTGAATTTATTTTGGTGGCATACAGAGTTGCTCAGGTTAGAAGAAAAATACTGACGAAGTAGTCTTTCATTGATTGACAGAGCTCAATAAATGTGAAGTCTTCGGGTATTTTGGAGAAATGGAGGGTAATCTATTATCCGAGGATGTACTACCCCAGGTAGGAAATTCTGTAATATAATGGGCATTTGTTTTACATGTATTGGGTGTGCATGGGAAGGCCAGGTTCATCTTGGAAGCAGTATCAGAAGGAAAAAGTTTTGGGAGAACCTGAAAGTTTTACCTTAGTTTGTATAATAATTAGCCTGGCTACATAAATGCCAGGAAAATAATTAGAGTAACAGATTATGTTGAATGCCTAAAGAAATATGTTTGACAACTTTTAATTTTCTTGCCTCCCACACACCACTTTCTAGTTTGTTTCTGGCATACCAGATGTGTCGCAACACAGTGACTGATCCCAGAGTTGTGTGAACACCTGTGATGCAGGCAAAACAAATTTTCTCATGTTGGTTCTATTTCATAAGTGAAATAGTAGAAGGAGCACTGTATTTTGTAGATAATGCTATTCAAATATGGGGCGACCCACCTTTTCTCCAAAACTACCCGTCTGTGTTCTTTGTTCAGCCTAATATTAAAGCTTATGTTCAAATAGTGAATGTAAGCCTATGAAAGCCAATTCAGCCTTCTTGCTTTTCCTAGTTAGACTCAATGAGCAACTACTGAGGACCAAAGAGGGACAACTGATAAGTGTTTTAGTTACCTGTCTCATTGCTAAGACAAAGTACCCATCACCTGCAAGTTGGGGGAGTGTGTCAGTTACCCTTCTCTCATTGCTGAGACAAATACCCGACACTCGGAAATGAAGGAAGGAAAGGTTTATTTATATTTAGCTCACAGTTACTGCAGGTTTCAGTCCATACTAAGTTGGCTCCAAGGCAGAGCAACACAGCACAGAGAGCAAAGAGGAGGAGCAGCAGCAACAGTGGCTACAGAGAGCAAGTCTCTCTTTCCTCCTCTGACCCAGGCTGCTGTAGCACTCACACCCATGATCTCAGCAGTACTCAGCCCCATAACCCCAGCCTTGGATCATGAATGAATCACAATGTCTAGAACCATGCCCCCATGACTGCGTGAGGATTTAGGGGGACAAAGACACACAAACCATAGCGGGTGGGGCGGGGGGAGGTCTTTTTAGCCTACAGTTTGTCGAGGGGTTTTAGTCCAGAGTTGGCTGCCTCCAAAGAAGGGGGGCATGGCAGAGGGGCATCGCAGAGGAGAACAGTGCATGGCAAAGCATGGCAGGCAGAACGCTGCAGAGCAGGAGCAGAAGACACAGCTGCAGCAAGCCTTCTTTCTGTCCCTTATATGGCTACTTACACCTTCGGGGGCATCCCTACCCTCAGCATCACACATTCTAGATTGAGCCACCTCCAAAAACCCCACCTGGGACTGCATGTAGCTTTGGGGCACATCTAGACATAAGCTAGGACAGTAGGGAAAGGCAAAAAAAAAGATAGGAAGACATATATACATACATATATATATATATATATGTGTATATATGTATATATATATTTCCATTTTCTTTGATGGATCAATTAATTTATTTGTAGGTTTTTATTGTTTTGTTGTTTGTGGTGCCAGGTACCCCAAATCCAGGGCCATGTGCATGATAGACAAGTGCCATACCATACGATTGAGCCAGTACGAATTCACTGGTTTCTAGCATAGAAGCATTTTGATCTCTTTCTTTATTTTATTTATTTGTTTTTTTGCACTTTGATTTCTTGATCTCCATGGAGAAAAGTTTTTACGTAGGAATTTCTGTTTGTTCCTTCATGTATTTAGTGTTTCTTTCATTTATTCTTAGCCTTTTTTCAACATCGGTGTCACAGCACGTACCATATCCCAGGATTGTTAATGTCTCTAATAAAGTAGTTTTGTAGTTAGTTTTGGCCTCATCTGTTACCCTGACTTGGAATATCTGCTTTCCACTTATGTAATAATGACACGACTCTCCTCGGTCTTTGTTCTACAATGCACAATGTGACCATCGAGAGCCAAGTGTTCCAGCCTGCAGTTGTGCATGTGTGTCTTGTTTCTCTACAGTTTCAGCCCATATTCAGTTTCCACTTTGTCCTTTATGTGTGTTGTATGCATCAGTGACTGTGTGACATTGTACCCTTTCAGTGTGATTGTTAGCAGAGTCTCCGTGGTTTACTAACCATCACTCCAAGGTTTCGGTTAGGGACTTTTAGGGTTTGCTACTGTAAATAACACTACCACAAAAGCATTTGAATTTGCCTATTTATTTCCCTCCTCTCTCTCTCACTCTCCCTCTCTCTGCCTCTTATTTTCTTGGCTTCTCGCTTGTGGTCTGAGGCAAGCAGTAACATCAGTTTATCAATTTGACTTTTTCATGAACCTGGTCAGCATTATATATTCTTTTGTATAATTTTTGGTATTTTTTAAAAAATTAATTAACTTATTTTTTGTGTATTTGATACAGGGTCTCTAGGGTCTGAATATGTAGGTCAGATTCATAGTGACCCTCTTGCTTCCAGCCTCCCAAGTACTGGGGTTACAGGTGTGTGCCTCCACGCCCAGTCTCCATCGCAGTCTCAGCACACCCCAGGAGTGGAGCCGGCACCGCGTGCTGAGGATTGAACCCTGGCCCCTGCACTGTGCCTAAGCAGGCATATTAGTCCACTGAGCTATTGGGCCAGTCCAATTTTTGATATTTATTAAATAAATATAAAGTGGTATTTCAGTGTTCTAATTTGCATTGCTTTGATAAATTTAATGCATGCTTAATAATTTAGTTCCTCTCATGCCTATGTTATTATTTTTCTTTTGGAGTTTACATTTCTCTGTCAGGTGGATTATCCTGTTTTTGTATCACAGAAATCAACTTTTTATCTCTTTTATTTGATAAACATTTTTGTACTATGTTTTTTTTTTTACCATGTATTAAAAATTAAACTGCTATCAAAATCTAGTTTTTGTTTCTTTAATGCCTCCAGGTTTAGAAAGTTGTCAGTTGTGTCAAAAAATCCTCAGTTCTATTTTATGCTAATTTTATGAGCTAGGTTTTTGTATATAGTTAAATTTAATACATTTTCTATGTGTGTCAACACATGTATATATATATACATATAGAAGCGTAAGGGGTGAATTAGATTTGTTTTTAACACAAATTATCAACCAATTGTATCAGTATTGCTTATGAAAAAATATTCTTTCTACTTCTCTCCAGTTGTTTTGGTTTTTTTCTATCATATTATTGCCTTCCATTTATTGCATAAATCAGTGAATTCCAGTCTGATTTATCAACATGGCTGAAATTAGATATTAAAGCTATATCGTTTAGGCCTGGCCAAATAGCTCAGTGGATTAAAGCGCCTGCTTAGGCAGGCACAGGTGGGGCACGCTGAGATGGCAATTGAGACTGGGCATGGTGGCTTGCACCTGTAATCCCAGTTCTTGGGAGGCTGTAAACAGGCAGATCACTATGACTCTGATCTAGTAGTGAGTCCCTAAACACCCTGTAGACTGTTCCCTAAAATACAAAAGAAAGAAAGAAAGAAAGAAAGAAAGAAAGAAAGAAAGAAAGAAAAGCATGAAGGAGAGGTGAACAGAGGGTTGTGACAACATAGAAGAAACCATGTCTTCTCACCTGTTTATGTTTCTATAATAATTTTCTAGGTCTGATGAAAGTTCTGTTGCAATTTTAATTGCTACTTATTATGTCTATAAATTGTGAAAATGTTTGATTTCTTTTTATTGTGTAACCTTCTGACTCAGAACTATTATTGCCTGTGATTTCTTAAATTTCTCTATTAAATCTGTAGTTTTCTTTAATGTGAAATACTTGTTAGAAAATCTTCAAGTTAAACATATGCATAGTATGAATATTATTTTGGACAAGCTGTAAGTAATTCTATATTTATTTATTCCTAAAAAGCTTTTGTTTTGGATTTAATATTCACAGAGACTTATTTGTGTATTTTTTTAAATGAAAAAAGCAGACATTCATTGTAACAGTAGTGGGATTTGATAAGATCTAGCATGTACACAATCTAGAACTGTCCATCAGGTTAGTTTTTGAATGGTAATTTTTTTTTTTTTTTGCGGGACCAGGGATTGAACTCAGGTCCTTGTGCTTGCCAGGAAAGCACTTATGCTCCTGAGCTATTGCCCTGGCCCCAGTAATTCTTTAATAGTTAAAACTTTGAGTAATATTTGAAGCGCGTGATAGGCCAATGACAAATTATTATGCCAAGAAAGCCATATCTTTCTGAAAACTTGCTTGGAATTATGGTAAGCAGTCTGTGTTTTACAGTTAGGGAAATCTGTGATTGATTATTTTTAGCATATAAATTATAGCTTCTATCTTTGCAGCTGTTAATTGGTAATAAAGGTAGGGCAAAAGGTGCTAAGGAGTGTTGAAGTATAATACATCAAGTAGTAATCGTTTTTTAAAAAATCCTGCTTATGTCAGTTGCATAAGCCTTACTTTCTAAAATGTGGGATAATTTTTTTAACCTTGGTTTTCCAAGTTCTGCCTTATTGAACAATATTTTTGTGGGAAT
>PVKN010014005.1:0-19526 GCA_004027915.1 Capromys pilorides | reverse complement strand
TTTTTTTTTTTTTTTTTTTTTTCATCAGTCTAGTTGTGCCAATGACACATGGAGTCAACTCTCTTACCACAGAAGAAAACAGCAAGACAACTAATTCAGCTTTCCACAGTTTGGCCCCCATGATGACCCGAGGCAAGAAGTAGCATCGTCTGCCATGTAGTCTAAAGGTAAAGCAAGGCTGAAAGTGGCAGTGGCAGTCTCCATCCCAGAAAATTCCTGGGCACATAATCTAAATAAACTATGACCAACAAAGCAATGATTACATCAGGTCTCTTTAGGGACAAAATAGTCTCTGATTAGGAATACAATGATCCTCTAGCTGATTTAGTTAATATTTGTGTAATTGATCATTTGGTGTTGAGTATAAAGTCAGCCCTGAATATCCATAGGTTCTGCATCCTTGGGCTCAGCCAAGTGCCTATCAAAATCTTGAATCTGTATTGAACAGTCACAGAATTGTGTGTGTGTGTGTATGTGTGTGTGTGTGTGTGTGTGTGTGTGTGTCTATGTGTGATTATTTCCTAAACACAATGCAACAACTGTCATATCCACATCATTTTAAAAGTTCAAAAAACATTAATAGACACAAACTTTGTTACCAAAGAAAGAGAGCTGCTGAATTGAAATAGATAAGCATGTGAGACTGCTACTGATAAGCAGAAAGAAGCCAGAGGGCCAGTTTCCCATATTTTATGAGGCTGAGGAAGATAGGTCAGTATTATACAACAGTAGGAAGTTACAATGCCACAAGCACCCAGTAAAAATATGCAGGTTGAATAAAAAAGATGTAACAGTGTGCTGGGGAAGGAGCTCTTTCTTCTTACCTGTTCAGTGCAAATGCATAATGGAACTTCACATGGTGATGCGAGGCCAAATCGAAGGTCGGCAGCTTCTGTAATGTCTCCACCAGCTTCACGATGGAATCATAGTCCTTTCAAATAAGAGCAAAACGGCAGAGAATGAGAGCTGTGGAGAAAGTGCTGATAACCAAATGTCTGTGTCAACCAGATCCGAATCTGAGAAGGGAATTAAATGAGAAGTTAAGAGTCCGTGGGACATTTTAAAGAACACAGAAGAAACAGTTGATTTTCTCCTGAGAAGTTTAGATTGTATGGATGAAACTATAAGAAATAGAGTTACTATGTTTGACAAAAATCAACAAAACAAGAAACGGCCAACAGCCTGGTGCTCTGCTGTCTACACGTGGGTAGTCCACTTCTCCACAGAGCCAGACTCTGGTCTGCAGTGTCCTGTTACTTTCAGGGAAACAAAGCATTTCAAGGGCAAAGAGCAACGGACTACGCTTGTATTACAAGTAGCAAAGGTCTTCACATAGGTAAGCTCCACTAGCCACGAGCTCCTTTAGGCCATGGCTCTCCAGGTATGTGACCCTCTCTTTTCTAGGTAAAGCTTTCCACAGATCTGATGAGTTGGGAGTGAGAATAAGAAGCTGGAAGTCATTCACGTTTTACTCCTAAAAGAATTATAGATGACTCAAGATTATCTTTCTTTCTTGCCCAGTAGTACTCCCTGGTGTGTAAACATGTTTTCTTTATCCATTCATTTGTTGATGGACGTACAGGCCCTCCCAAGATTTAGCTATTATGACTCATGCTATTATAAACTTGGGTGTTCAAGTATCACTATAATATGTCTTTAACTCTTTTGCGGAGATGGGCAGAAAGACAGATGGACTTGAGACCATAGTGGTTAAGTGAAATATGTGAAATACACTGGCTTGACTATTATGTGATTTCTCTTCTATGAAGAACTCAAAGTATAAATAAAGAGCAAAATAAAAGACAGATAATAGGAAGTAAGGAGGAAGATCCTTCTCAGAGTGGAAGGGGATTAAGAGATGGTGGAGGGGAGAGGCAGAGGAGGGAGAGGAGTGTGTGCATACCAACTCCCTAAAGGGAATAGAAACTCCTGTGCTGCAAACATGTGCCAATCAAGAAAATGATCTGGAAAGAAGTTAAAAAAAAAATACTAATAGTAAATCTCCAACTCAGAGAACATATTTTACTTCTATTTATTATATACCTTAAAAATTTTGAGACATATCATTAAAAATAACATAGCATGCTAGTGTGCTTCAGATTATGTTATTTTAAAGTCATTTTTATAATTCATCAAGTATAGACTTCTTGCTCCTGGCTAGTGAGATCCAGTGCTATCCATTTCAAACAATACAATTTCAAGAACTAAAAGACATGTCCAAAAAGCTCTAGGAATTTTCTGCTATTTGTCAAAACAAAGCTTTCATTTATTGCTAGGTGTGTCTGAGGTTAACAGAATAGAACAGACTGTCCCTGGGTTAGCTATGTGAGCAGATTTTTCTTTTTGTTTTTTGGAGGAAAGGCCGAATATTCCTAAGTATTTCACAACCACTGATGGCTAAGCTATATGAGGAGCCTTTGCATTGACCATAAAATCACAGGATATGAAAAACGAGTCAATAAGGATGGGCTGGGGAGATAGCTCAGGGGCACAAGTGCCTGTCTGGCAAGTGCAAGATCCTGAGTTCAATCCCCCATTCTGAAAAAAAAAAAAAAAAAAGGAGTTATGTGCAACAGTGCAAATATATTAATAAACTGAAGTTTTATGATAATACTTCCTTCTTCCAATAGGCTACATGAAAAAGATGTTCCCTTAAGCATATTCTCACCTGTATATCTCTGTAGGAAAGCAACAGATTGATGACAATATCTGCTGTCAGGAGCTCAATATTATCTACTCGCTGCCGAATTCTTGTTAATTCATCAGCCAATTCTTTACCAGTGTATAAATTTCGAGCTTTTCTGATGTCATTGAGTATAGATTCCCGGAAGTACTGGCTAGGATAAAAAACACACATATCAAAGCATTAACAATGTAAAAGACTCACAGAAGATTTCAATGATAAATAATAATGTTACAAGGAGATGAATGACATTTGCACATGAGTATGTTTCAATTCATTAAGATGGACAGGACGAATATGTCATATATTTGATGTTATTAAGAAATTTGGAGGGGCTGGGGCGATAGCTCTGTGGCACAAGTGCCTGCCTGGCAAGTGCAAGGACACGAGTTTGAACCCCGGTCTGGCAAAAAAAAAAAAAAAAAAAAAAAAAAAAGAAATTTGGAAGTCTGTGTATTTAATATTGTCTTGTTTCAGAAAGAGCTGAAGACAAAAGTATTCCATGTTAATGAGTTTGCATGCATTAAAATACCACAAATTATTTAATTATTTTAGTAGAAGTTGCCCTAAACAAATATGATATGACTATAATCTGAACATATATAACCTTTACTTCTTTTTTTTTTTCTTTTTTGAGACAGGGTCTCGCTATGCAGTTCAGGCTGGCCTTAAGCTCACTTTTGTAGCCCAGGCTGGTCTCAAACCCACACCAATGCTCTTGCCTCAGCCTCCCAAGTGCTGGGATTACAGGTGAGTGCCACCATGCCCGGCTTTATAACCTTTACTTCTGACTCAGTATCAACATTCACTAATGCAAATAATCATCCTTAATTAAAATGGGTTCTCAGCAAATTTTGTAGTTTGTGTTTTACCCTGAAACTTCCTAGCTAATTATTCTGATGTTTCTATACTTGATTTTCATATGTAGCTTTAGCTCTTTCACTAATATAAAGCAGTTAATAGTCTTTTGGAGAATTGGGATAAATGTCAAGTTATTCTATAAGTAAAATGAATAAAAGGCAACACATGAACTATATGACATCATTTTTACCCAGAGAACACTGTATATTTTTTCCTGGTGCTTGGCTGTAAACTAGTATGTATATATATATATATATATATATATATATATATATATATATATATACACATACATACACACACACACTTAATGTATTGATTAAAAAATGTATTTAGCACAGGATCTGCAGGTTCTCGCTACACAGCTCGTGGTGGTCCTGCTTTTGCCTCCCTACCGCTGGGATTACAGGTGTGTGCCACCCCCAGACCCTGGCCAGCTCAGCCCATCCTGGGGGCGGGGCAGGCTCAGCATTTGGCGCGGGGGATCCCACTGCGGTCCTTACTGTCCCTACACTTGCCTAAACTTGCCTAAACAGGCAATTAGTCTGCTGAGCTATCTCGCCTGTCTGGGAATATCTGATAAGATGGAGAAATAACTGACGTAGAACAACCTTTCCCAAGGTCACCACCGGCCAGCATGAAAACATCACCTGGAACTCGCTTGCGCCACCTTCAGGAGCTGGATGAAGCGGTCCACGAGGGGCAAGCAGATGGGCCCCAGAAGCAGCTCGAAGTTGGGCTGCATGAGCTCCGTCAAGCCCTTCATGAAGCTGTTGTCACAGCAGTAGACCTTGTTGTGGGGAGTCACCATGTAGGGGATGAAGGTATAGTTCCCTGTGCACATCTGTGGAGACAGAGGGACCCGGCTCTGAGAACCTCGTCCAGGGAGGGGACGCCACGCCAACCGCAGTCCCAGCTCCTTTGCCAGAGCCTCATTTTACTAAACAGTTCTGAATGTGAAGTGTTAACAGAAAAGCCTCATTTCTTATTTGTGACCCATGGAAAGGAAATTTTGCAACTTCTTTAATTACTTCAATATCATAAATACAGATGAAATAAAAAAAGTAGTTTCTACCAATCCTTACGTATTTACTCACTATCTTACATGAGGAAGGCACTAGAACACGTGTTGTAGGAAAAACACGGTAGTCAAAACACAACCGTCAGCCTCTAGAAAACTTAAAATGTAGCTGATGACACAGCATCAATACAGCACTGAGAGCTACGGTTCAAAGGGCTTCCCTGTTACAGGCAGTGCAGGGCACGAGGCCAGGACACGGCAGCTCCCTTTGGCATGACTGTCTGTCTCCCAGGCACCACAATTAAGACCCAGAGATTCTCCTTCACATCTCATTTCTCCCCCTCCTGTCAGCCTCCACAATGGACGTCATGCTTGTCTACTGCACGCTCCTCTCTGCTGGCACTGACGGACAAAGCCAACAGGCCTAGCCTGACCCTCTATGATTGACTCTAACTGGTCTCCCTGCATCAACTCTTGGCTTCCCCTGACCAATGTCCATCTCTCCTCTCCAACGTGCAGTATCAGACTCCTCACAGCAGCTGTGGGAGGCCCACCAGACATCCTTAGGATAAAGATGAGATGCGCTGCTGTAGTCTGCGGAGTCTGGCCCTGCAGATCCAGACCTAGAGGCCCTCAGGCCATGTCACTTTCCCCTCACCTACTACACCCTGAGGCACTGATCTTCTATCAGTGATGATGCCAGTGAGGTCACCTTCATACCAACAAAAACATTGTTGGGGAAGCTAGGGGAATAGAACTGGACACCCCAAGGAAATGAATGAAACTTAGGGCTCCAGAGAGGAAGGCTCCAGTGGAGACAAAGCAAAGGATTTTAAACAAAATATTCTTGACATGAGGAAACTATAAATGAATCCCAAACTTGGAAAGAAAATATAATCAAAGATGTGCATTTTGGCAGTCAGGGCAGATAACAGGATGAACTGAAAGAGAAATAACATTTAAAGAAATTAGGCAGAAAACAACATAGTAAGATCGCATCAGTAACAGTGGGAATGTAGAAGCAGACACATGTGCTCAACCATCAAAAGAAAGAACCATCTGGACCTGGAGAAGGAGCCAAAGGCCACTTAAAACAAGTCTACCTAAAAAGAGTTGTAATGGTAACAGAAAGAAAGAATTTACCAAGTAGAGGTAGATTTGTTCATACATATATCGCAACTTGAGGAACTTGCTATCTATCAGGTAATAAGCACAAAAAAACTTGACTTCCAGTTAAGCTATGAGAAGATTTTAAAGGGCTGAGGTGTGATTTGGGGTAGAGTAGGGAAAAATGTTTATTTCTAGAGAAGACGGCATTTAAGGGGATTAAGAGGTTGGGATTTAATGTGAAAATGTTTCAAAGAGAGTTGGAATATAGGGTCGATATGAGAGAGTTTTAGGTGAAAACACAGACCTAAAGATTATTTAATATAGTCAAATTGAAGAAAATGAGAGAGGACCCTAAAGGAGGGAAAAATAGAGAAAACCAAGGACAAGGCTCAGGACCAGAATGGGGAATGTGGCAAGCCCTATTACCACTGTTACAGGATCACAGGGAGTCTATAGAGTATCCAGTACCAGCCTTATTGGCACATGAAGAATAAGACAGTGTTTCTCCTTCCCTCGGCACTTAAATCAGCAAGAACAAGCACTTCTCTGTGCCAAGGTATGGTCACATGTTCACTACAACTCACTGAAAAAGATTCCGTTGTCTCTATTGGACAGGTGAGTAGACAGACTGGTCTACGCTGTCTGGGACTCCAGCCTAGGGACTTTTGCAAAGCATGTCATTATTTAGGGGGTTATAGGCCATCCTGAAAGGCCCTAACAGGTTCCTATCACCTTTTACAGGAAACCTGCATAATTCAAGGGACTGCTTCCAACAAACAAGCATGAAAAAAGCCCAGTGCCCTTCTAGGCTTAATTATTTATGAACACATGTTGCTTTGGGCACTTGTATATCCGTAATGAAGCAGAAATAACCTTGACTTCCAGTTGAGGCATGAAGAAAAGTTCAACAGGTTGAAATTAAACTTTGAAATCAAATACACTAAGTTATTCCTGTCCCGAGTTCTCCTTCATGCAATAATGACTCGCACACTAATGTATGAAGAGAAAAAATAACTTTCCTGCCTTTAAAATGTTCCCAAGATCTCATGGTGTGCCCATCCAATCTAATCTTTTCGCCAAACTCCTGCCTAGGAAGAAAAAGCAAGATCATCAATCAGGTTGCTTTCCATAGACTACCAGTGGCAGCAGACCCTTGCCAAGCATGCCACATTAGGCAATCTGTTATCATTGAAAGCTCTAAAAGGTTCACCATCACTGGAACCATTCATGAGTTATAAAAGAACAGAATCAAAAACACTTAGATACCTCATAACTCAAAATCACAAAACAAAATGCTTTTGAATCTTCTAAGATGCAAAATAGTAGTATCTACTACCAGCATGCCAGATGAAAAGCCAAAATTCGAGAACAGTTTTATTCTGTTAGGTTTATAATATTATTCTTTCGCTGCTTTTGTGAAGTTCTATATCCTCAGAAGCCTAAAAACCACGTGTACCGTAGTTGAGTATAAGGCACCACATACCAAGTATGGGGCACTGGGGAATAATGGGTCTGCATAAACACGTGCAAAGACAATGACTATCAGATGCCTGCCAGTGGAGGAGTATAAAGAGAGGAAAATAAGAATTATGAAAACAGCAAGAGAAGCAGCTCTGGAATAAACCCCAACATAGAGAAACTTTCCACTCTCAAATCCTTCAGGACCCTTGCTGAAAATACAGGAACTAGAATCCTTGTTGAAGTTCTTGGCCTCATGTATAACTAGAGTTCCTTCTCACAGGGCTCTTTTTTCTCAAGTTCTACTGTCAAGGTCAAAAGGCCAGGGTAGGGATGGCAGACCGCAAGAGGCACAACTGGCCCGAGCTAAGACAGTTCAGGCAGGGAGGGAGGAAGTACAAGGGCTGTCCTTGTGCTGGGGTTTTTAGAAAAACATGGGAACATTTATTTCCTAAGATGGCTCATGTATGTCTTCAAAAGTTGAGTACTGTAATTTTGATTTGCATATTGCCACTAATTGGACAACTTGAAATATAGGATAATCCGAAGCAATAAAATAATTGCAGTATGATTAAAAACAGACATCTCCCAGCACATGGGAGGCTGAGGCAGGAAAATCACCACAAGTTTGAGGTCATCCTGGGTTAGTGAGTACAAGGCCAGCCTAAAGTACATAGTGAGTCATGGTCCTAAAAACAAACACACAAAAACCATAAACCAGACATCTTGTATGCATCAATTGCCTTTTATTAATGCATTATTAATTCTAAAATATTCTTTTTTTTTTTTTTTTTTTTGTGGGGCCGGGGTTCAACCTTGCACTTGCCAGTCAGGCACTTGTGCCATGGAGCTATCTCCCCCAACCTCTTACTTTCTGTAAAAGAGAGGATACTTTTCCTTAAATTTCAAGGCATGGTCATAAAACAGTACTGTCAATTTCTTTGGCTTATACTTTGTTTCATGGCTGCAGAATCCATCAGCTCAAAATCTAGTCTTATTCTAGCCGATTATATTCACTGTTTAAAAAACAATGTCATTCAGTTTTTCAGTTTTTAAGAACTATATATAATGAAGATAAGCATGTATGGAAAACGAATTGAGCTTTTAGAAAGAAAAGCTCTCAGTGTTCAAACATACTGAAGGAGAAATGTAGTGCATTCCATTACTGCAGGACACTCAGGCCCCGGACACAGCTGCTTTCCCAAGCCAGTGGGCGACCTGCTCACAGGGGACGATATTCAGTCCCCCAGAAAACTGCTTCTGCTCCTGTCTGGCACTGGCTCTTTCCTGCCTTTGAGTTTCAGGGAATGCCACCTCCCTGAGGGACAAGCGGAATAATGGCCACCCACTCTGCAGCACTTCACTGGAGGTTAATGGCCTAATTTCTGTTTATTGATCTGATAGTGACTTCCTCCCCCAGTGAGACGCTGGTCCTTTTCATGTGTCATTGTCGGGGACCGTTATGAATATGGTTATTTCCATTCTTGAGCTCTACCCGTAGTCACCTCTGGCACCATGGCCGACCCTGCTACACAGTTCACAGACAATCAGTACTTGGTGAGCAACATCTGTTACAGCGAATTGAAGCATGAAACAGTAAGTGCTCCTTCCCTGTTGGGAGGTGAAGGGCAAGAGGTTATCATGGCAACACTGTCTACAGTGGACTGAGGTGAAGCCCTGGAGAAGCCTAAAGTGTAGGTTTCAAAATTTCCCATCTCAGCGCCACTTTGGTCTCACATTTACTAAAATTTCTGATCTAAGAAAAAAACCCACCAATGGTACTATGAATCTTGTCACCTTCATTAATATCACATGTACACTTTATATCATATACTATTTTCATTCAAAATTGCAGAGGTTGCTACATTGCAAAGTTTTTAAATACTTCCTCATTTTCCAAGATGAAACAAAACCATTGGCCTAACAAGGTCGTTTCCACTATAACATAATTTTTCTTCATGCACTGTTTTTTAAGTTTCAAGTTTATTTTTCTCACTTATTCACTTTTGTTTAGGGGCTTTCGGGTTAGCTCAGGGGTTTAAGTGCTTGCACTGGCAATCCAAGTCAGGCACACAGGACAGAGGTTCGATCCTCAGACCCACACTTAAGGCAGCCTGAGCCCACCAAAAAAAAAAAAAAATCCTCACATTTGTTTAATTCTGTGTGGGAGGTTAGAATTATGTAGTACAGCCTCCAATGCTGACTAAAATACTTAGGAACTTAATCCCTTTAAGTAGAAGGTATGTCATAGACACATATACAGATGTATTTAATTATATACACATGTATATATAGATTACATATTCAGAAGCAAAACTGAAATCACAAATACACATATACATATATATGTATATATAATATATATATATATATATATATATACACTATTTGCTGCCATTCATAATTCTACAACATTGACTATATTATGGAAATGTTTTTGCCAAAATATATCTACACAAAGAAAAAGTCAAGTATTAGTGTAATCTATTCCTATAATGTAGAATTTAGGTAAAACAATCATATTTATATTGATATATTAGAAAATTAAAAAGGGAATAATAGATACACAAATTAATAACTTGTGAAAAGTTTCTAAAATACCAGAGATTAGAAGACAGATAACATTTAATAATTTCCGGACGGTTAAACAAAATACTCACAGTATTCTTCTGGCAAATGATTTCCTGAAAAACAAGAAAAAAGGCATAGCGGAAGTTAATACAATAATCAATTAATTCAATAACCTTTATTGAACCATTCTATGTGGGATATTTTTTTATTAACGAAGTTTACAATCTGAGGGAGGAGACACAACAGAAGTCTTGGGAAAACTATACAATCATGAAATCCTGACACCGAATAACCTAAAAATCATCTCTGCAGAACATGTACATAGAAAATTACCTGATCAGCCATAATCTCTTTGCAATAAACATTAACACAAGTTTGTTCCCCTAAGCACATCACTCATGTTGTGGGAGGGCACAAGGGAATAAGGAGCATTGGGCAGTGGCAAACCCATGCACAGAGAGTGGGAACCTCTGACAAGGATGGCTGCAAATATAATTTGGATATTTTTTTTTTAAATGTATTTAGTACAGGATCTACAGAGACTCACTACACAGATCAGACTCTCAGTGATCCTCCTGTTTTCAGCCTCCCAAGTGCTAGGATTACAGGTATGTGTCACCACGCCCAGCCAATCTCAGTCGACATCTCAGCACTCCCTTGTCCATGCTGGGGATCAAACCCCTGGCCCTACGCGTCCCTAAACAGGTGCTTTAGTCTGCTGAGCTATCTGACTGGCCCTTAGATGTTTTTCAACAAGTGCAAGAGGATAAATACACCACATGGTCAGTGTCCCTATTTTCTAGGTTGGAAGGGTTGAGTTTGGTCACAGACCTAACACGGTTTTGCAGTATCTGATGCACAGAAAGCCTTCAATTAAAGCTCACTGTTATTATTTCTAGATGTTAAAATGAGTAGACCCTGGGAGAAGATCTAGAAAAGCCTAGAGCAGAAAGCCTTCACTGAGGTTGAGGAATCATTATTTAGAAAAGAGAAAATGGGCCACATGGTACTAGAAAAAGTGGTATGTAGGTTGTCATGGAAACAGGAAGCATAAGGCATTTGGAGGCCTCAAGGGTGGTGAAGAAGACAGGCAGAGCTGCCAAGGTGAAAGCAGAGTTGCGGGGCCCAGCTGATTGGGCAGCATCCTACATCTCAGGATCAGAACACTACGTCAATACAGCAGATGAAGGGAAACCACCCACAGCTCTGGGTCAGGGTGGACCGTAAGATTTTTGGAAATCCAAGAATAACAGATGAGAAAATAAAATTGACAGAGGAAAAAATTGCGCTGGTACTGTTAAGAGCTCTAAAGATGTATATAAGGTATTAAAAGGTACTCTTCCATATCTCACAATCTTGCTGTTACAAAATAGGAAATATGCACATTTAAGAAGAACCATTGTAAGTCTGGATAGATGTGCATAGAGAACATACAAGCTAAAAGGCAAACATGTGACACAGAGGCATGGGACACAGAAAGTGGAGCACGAGCTGAGCTATGAACACACACACACAACACTAACAGCCAAGCCAAAAGATGGGGACCCAGGCTGTAGACTAAAGAAAGCACATGGACACTTAAGGAACGTCAAACATCAACGCCGGGACTAAGATGCAAGGAAGACCGCTCACTCAGGGGTGTACAGAAGAGGCAAAGAGGGATTTGAAATACATTTTAAATAGAACCACTGGGCTAAAGCAAAAAGTTCATTTTGACATATACAGATAGTAAGATGAGAGATTTATTTGTAGACCTTTTGAAGAAGGCTTTGAATGCAAAAACAAAGTACTGAGTTCAGTGAGCACCTAGCAACCAAAGTGTTTTGTAAGATGGGTGAACTGTGTGAAGAAATACCATGCACTGTAACAGCAAAGGCTGGGATAATATAAATAAACATCAACCACGTGGAGACTGGATGGATCAACTATGGTACCTCCACAGAGCAAGAGAGCTAGCAAGGAATGAAGCCTTTTTCTGTAGTGCTGTGGAACCATCTCACTGCTAATTGCTCATTACACAATGGGTCTTAACCTAGGTTCTTATTTATGCATAAGAAAGAGAAAAACAAAATTCTGATTTTTACATTCAGAAATGCTGAGGACAGCTGGTAGGCTATGTAGGGAACTAATAACAGGAGTTGGGAGAGGAGCCTGCTGGGTATCTAAAGGATAAAGGTAGGAGAACAACATTTTCCTTTTGTGGCTTTACATTTTTGTGTCAGGTGTATGCAGGACCTATGAAAGGGAAACAACTTTGAAGAGTAATCCTTGTTAAAGTTTTAGAAATCCAGATTAGGTGGTAGTTGAGTCTTTGAGGGGAAAATACATTTAGGTGGTGGATGTAAAAGATCAAGGACATCATAAGAAGACCATGAATAACAGCAGTGCTCAGAAATGGAAACAAAAGAGGACAGGGTTGAAAGTGGCTTTTCCCACAGTCGCAGAGGGCTGATGCCTAAACACCCAAACACAATGGCTCATGCCGTTGGGAGAGACGCTGGATGAGCCCAAGGCCAGGAACGCAGCGTACAGAACTTTCCATGGTAGACTGATGGAGGCTGTCTACAGAGTAGCAGAGTACACTGGCGCAGATAAATGCCCTCTTCACACAGGAATATCTTTCTCATGATTCACTTGGTAATGAGGAAATGCTCTTCACTGCATCTTTTACCCCAGAGAATTTCTGTGCAGAGGAAAGGAAACCTGTTCTTTGGAGGAGGTTTCAGAGGAACTACCTTGCTATACTGAGTGATATCTATCCTTGCAATAGAGAAAGTAGCCAGAGCCTGTCATGTCACCATCATCAGTCCTCATAAGGACCTTCGATGGCACACGTCCTCTTCAAGCCGACACATTTCTATTCACAGCATCCTCTGTCCTCCATCATGGTTACCCATTGGTATAAAAACCACATATTTCATATTTCATTCGTACTTGTATCTGTGCTGATGGCCTAGCATGTATTACAGCACATAGTAGGTATTCAGTAAATACATAAAACAATGAATGTAAAAATATACATTAGCATTTTTGCACTATAAGTTAGGATAGCTACATGAGTTCTGGCTCTGCACCCAACAAGTGGAATGCCATTTGCTTCTCTCTAACATACTGCACTAAAAGCACTGGACTGAAGGACTCTTGTGACTCCCTACTCACTGTTTGCATTTGGCTTGAGGGCCACTGTGATCAGTGCTGTCCTTGTGACACTGGACCAGCCCTTTCGATCTCCCCAAATTGTTCTTCTTAAGTGGACTCCAGGCACAGAAATGGAAGTGGTGGGAAGAGGTGTGGCAATATGAACTGTGTGAACCAGAGGTTCTATGGAAAACCACCACAGCTGCTACTGGCTCATAGCCAACGGGCTATCTTCTGAGGAATTGCTTGCTGGGGTCACGGCCCTCTTACTTTCTCCACTGCTTCACATTATGCATAGATGATAACAAATTATGAAACTCCAATTGCAATCTACAGAATTCATGTTAACTCATGTTTTGTCCAAGCTAAGTGGATATAAACCATTCTCTTGAAGGAGAGAGACCTTATTCACAGCTTATTATGTAACTTTAAATGGGGTGTTAACTTCAAAGAAGGAAAGCTATTATCTATGCATTTGAAATCAGCCCAACATATCACAAGCCCTCAAAAGGTTCTCTACTGCGGCAGAACAGAGAATGTTTAATTAGTATTAAACTCACTACAAGGAGTTGGGATGAATTAAAGTTAAGATTTGGCAGGTATAATTCATATCAGATGATGGAAATTTCTCATCAATCATGCCTCTAAGTGAAAACGACAACACCAACATAAACTCCAGTTTCTTGCCAGTGGAATATTTCCAAGATGTGACATCCCCGTGATGGCCCCGTGTTGGTCTAACTAAGACTTTTGGTTAGTCCAAAAGCCAGCTCTACCAGCAATATCCAAAACTGACTTTCCTATTTTCTAGTCCCTTTTGGTAACCAAATAAGCAAGCAAGACAAAGAGACATCTAGTCTGGATCTCATTACAAGAGAGAGTGAAGACAACTTTTTTTTTTTTTCATGTATTTGGTTGTTGCAGGGTCTCACTACATAGCTCTTACTAGTGGTGATCCTCCTGATTTCAGCCTCCTCAGCTTGGGGATTACATACATATGCCACCATGCCTGCACTCTGGCTGGCTCAGCCTACCCTGGGAGCAGGGCTGGTGTGGCATGTGATGCCAGGGTTCAAAGCACAATCTCTGTGCTTGCCTAAGCTTGCCTAAGCAGGTGCTTTAGTCCACTGAGCTATCTTGCTAGCCCCAAAGATAACTTCTGATAGCTATTTGCAATAATACTTTGAAATGATCATAATGTAAAAGAAATGGAGTGTCTCCAACAATAGAAAGTTTTTGTGCCTAGAGCATAGGTGGTAACAGCAGAAATGGAGGTGGGAGCAGCCGGTGTGGGGCGGCCAAGTGTGTGCAGACTTGAGAAGCATGATGGCAATGAGGGCCTCAGTTTCCAGGACAGATAAAAAGGTGCTACTGGGAACTCCAGCCCTGCTGGAAGTTAGATCTTCCTTCTACTCCTTCTTCTTCCCCAGTGGAACCTGACAAATTTTCTCTTGAACTTGGGAAAAAGAGGATATTTTATGTACTCTCCAGCCCCATCCTCTTAATTTCAAGGTTTCAAAAATAAACATGCAGTTGTGAACACTATGAGTTTCACTGGGGAGAAACACTTCCCCATCCTCTGTGCATTGCTGAAATAAAGCCCAGTAGGCTCAGGAAAAACCATCCAACACAGAGGGTGCAGAATCATGATGCAGAGTCTTTAAAGACAAGAAACCAAGTACATTTGTGTTAATGTGGTATGCTTTCAGAAAAGCTCACCTTGAAACAGCCAAGCAAGCAAACGAGAAAAAAATAGTTGACCAGAAACCTAAACACTCCTCTTTTTAGAAGACATATAAAAACCTATGGACAGACTTAAAGGGAACGTACCTAATGATGGGTGAAAAATATGAAGTTCATGCCTTCCCTGCCGCTTACCAGTTACATGTCCTTTTAACAAGTCACTGTGTCTCACTGAGCTTATTTCCATTTATAAAGAAAATAGTTCTATATGTCCAATCTAGATAGTGATTGCTTAACTTGTCTGTTTCATTTGGATCATATGTTAAAACCAAATGAAATCCATTTAACTAGTCTGTATCATTGGGTGGTAATGGAATTAGTTTATGAAGCAACCTGAAATATTTTACAGCCAAGAATAATATGAGGTATGGATCATATTGAAGCAGACAATTCAATTCTAGCACTACAGACATTCTGTGACCATGCTGTCAATGGTCAGGGCTAAGAATACGTTTTTCCTTTGGATAAGAGCAGCTGTCAACTAAAACAATCTGTGCCAAATGTCACGTTAAAATTTTCCAATCCTGGAAAATAACTTTAAAAGAAATTCTAGGCTCTATTCTTTTCTATTCCTCTTAATTTTGTTTCATGGTAAAAAAAAATACTCTAGGTGGGAGAATTCTATTGTAAGTAGATATTGTCTTTGAGCTGGGACAGATGATGAGTGACATTTTACACATCTTGCACTGACACAGCTTCCTAACACAAGTCTCACTTTATACTGGGCTGCTATTGTTATAATTAACTTCTTTTCTTTGTCACCAGCTGTTTTCAACAATACCTAATTGAACTTATTCAAGTGCATGTATTTTTTTTAATGTGTTGCTTAAAAGTTACAGGTATGGATTTCTGTGCAGTAAATCACACTTATTATAAATTTCAGCAATAATTTCAAAGATGCATTCTATAAGGACCCAAACAGGATGATGAGTTTTATAAGTACCATTAAGATCAACTACCAAAGAATCCTTTATTCATAGTGAACAAAAAGGGTCTTCAGCAGGGTCTGCCCCACACTTTCTGTGTGCAGAGGGTCCCTCTTCCTGGTCTTCAGTGAAACTCTTATACTTATGAAAGGTGTCTACAAACATGGCAGGTGTTGACCCAGGGATATGATGTTCTCTTTCATATCCCAAAGCATAATTTCCCTCTCCTATTGACAAAATGGTAATAAGAGGCTGGAAATGTTGGCAGGTAGGGGACGAAACAGAGTTAGGAAGGAAACAAGGACATATTTAATCCAGTCTACCGATACCAGCTTAGAAGATGTAATATCAGTAATTGACATTAAAGAAAACTGGATTCTCCAGCATTAAGCTCTTTCCATAACCTCAGGGGTTCTGCAACTGGAAAATCAACCCTGCTAAATAAATTATTCATCTAGTTTGTCAATTTGCAATCTTCAGAGAAAATCTCTATAAAGCAGGGCTACCTGTACTGTTTACTTGCTCCACCATTACCTATTTTTCCCCAATTGAAATGGAATAATGATAGATCAGAAGAAAACTTGACTGAAAGGAACAAAATAAAGCAACGAGCTTGTTTCCTCTCTCAACAGAAAAAAAAATCCTTCCACAAAATAATAAGTGTATGGCAGCGTGTTGAGCCTAGGAAAGTGCAGAATGCCAATTTTAAAAGCTCTATTTTCAAAGTCAACAGCAGGCTGCAAAGTAACCAAGGGCCAATAGCTAACGAATAGGGCCAGGGCAGCGCAAGGGGTCAGGGCCGGCAATTCTGGTTCACAAATCCTGACACTACTTTATGCCACATTTTCAAATGACACTCTAAAAATGATTTACTGAGTACATACTCTGTACCACTGACTAAATTAGTGCTGAAAAGAATCCAGGAAAAATCCGTTTTTTAGACTAAGAGTTATTAACCTTTGGGAAAATTAAAATTTTAACTTTATGTACAACTCAAATTAAAACTTGAAATTTATTGTGCTCATTTTGGTAAAAGATGTAAATTTTAAGAAAATGAAGGGATGGTCTAAGATTAAAAAAGGAGAAATCTGTTTTTATGTGGTTAAGAACACTCTAGAATCTGAGTAGGTCATCTAACCCAAGTAAGGAATCAATTTAAATTTGAAGTACTGTAATAAAAATTTATCCTGACAGCCTCATTAATTTACTACAAATTGATATAAATTTAAAAATGTACCAATCCTTTAGTTTAACCACTTGCTTCAAGTGAATACAAATGGGTACCAGAAAATGGGTCCAAGTTCAAACACATAAGCTCTTTGGGTTTCTCTGGAACTGAAAGTGAAAATTGTGAGTCTAGTTATGATGGACCTGCTTCCTGCAGCAACCGTAGGAGTTCTCAAGGCTCACTTATTTTGTAGAACTTCCTTCCTTTCCCGGTTTCCCTGTTCATCTAGCAATGGGCACCTGCACTGCATCTGCATTCTGGCTGCTGTGAAGAATGTTGCTAGGATCATGGGTCTATAAATATCCCTCGTAGGGGCTTTTCATTCTTCAGAAAGGAATTGTTGGATCATATGCCAAATCTACTTTTAATGTTTTTGGAGCTGCCACCTTGCTAAAGTTCTTAAAGGCTAGAGGAGGGATGGTGTTAGAAAATTGTGGTCTGTGTGCATAAGATTTCTAGTGTCATGGCCAATTGAGATGTTAGTCAGGTCCCAACCTAGAGGATAATAGATGCACTAAGGTATGGTAAGGCTTTCAGGCGCCACATTGTGTATGCACCACATTCACTCAGACAGTAAAGAGGAAGTACTGAGACCAATTGCTTTAGAGAATAGCCCATCAAGGAAAATCCCATCTGTTAAGTAACTTTTCAGGCAATGACTAAAAAGAAAACTATAACTAGATTTCTTGACTAAGGAATAATCTACCATAATCACTGAATTGAAATACAGGCCGAGTCACCAGCAGTTGATGTGCCTGTCAGTCACTTCAAAATCATTTCTTCTCAATGGCTAAAATTGGAGTAAATCCTATCTGCATACAGAAATACCCAAATATATATATTAAGTTTTCTAGCCATAACCTGAACATTAGAGTAAAAACAACTTATACTTTGGAGTTTAAATGGTCAAAGTGTATGTAAAGTTATCCTGGTGAATATAGAAAATAGACAATATTCTTTTTTTAAAAAAGGTCAATTGTGAAATATTTGAGGTCTAGAAGGTGTATGCAAGCACTCATATGTCCGCCACCTAGATTTATAAATATTACATTACAGAGAAGACTGAAATCTTGTCTTCCCTCCCAACTTTATATTTCTCTCATTTCACAGAGGCAACTACTCTGAATGTTTATAATTTCCATGCACATTCCTATTCTTTCATAACTCAAATGTGCACAACAGTATTATTGCACATATAAAAATGATATAGTACATGTACAGTTTTCCTTCAGTGTTGTTTTTTCAAGATAAATATTGATATTGCATATGGAAAGGTCTAGTTGATTCGTTCTAAATACACTCTAATATTCCATTAAATGCTTGTACCAATAGATATGTTCCCTAATAGATATTTACCACTTCCTTAGAGCAGAAGGGCTGTTATCCAACAATGGCACATGGATGTTCTTGACTGTGAGACCCCTTGGTAATTCTGAAACAGCACACAAGCCAAACTGCCATTGCTCCGGCAGGGGCCTGTGCTCACTTGACAGCATGAGATGCTGCCCAGTGGTCTTCAGAAAGTCGCACTGTTACCCTCGCTCACTTCCGGTGTGTACATTTCCCATTCCTCACAGCCAAGCAACTTGTATTACAAGAGCTTCCACCCTGCTGTTTATCTGATGGGGTAGTGGTATTTCAAAGTCTGGTTTTGCTTGTTTACAAACAGTATTGTTTACAGTGAGCGGGAAGTGACCCAGAAGGGAGATAAGGAGCTAAAGAAGTAGAAGAAAGAATGGTAAGAGTTGGAGTTGTGAGCTGTATAGTCAGAAATAACTGCTGGGGGGCTCAGAAAATGTCAGCTCACAGTGGGGCACTCTGGCGTGCTAACTGAACACTGTGAGCTGCACGGCAGTCTCAGAACAGGGGTCTCGCTGGCCTTCCCCAACCCAGAGTCTCTCCATCCTCTTTCCTTTCCAAAGCTCAGGACCAGCTTCCTCAGAAGTTCCTTTACCTATCTAAATGACAGAGCCAGGGGCCAGGGAGATAGCTCTGTGGCACAAATGCCTGCCTGGTAAGTGCAAGGTCATGAGTTTGAACCCCGATCTCCCAAAAAAAGACAGATCCTCCAGAAGAGTTTTTCGCTAGGACATGTCTGTGATGCACAATAAACACATTCGTCCTAGGGAATCAGTGCACATACACAGCACATCTTGATCCTGTTCACCGATCCTCTCGCCCTCCAGCCTCCTGCCATTTCCAGATTGGAGGAGAGGGGAGACATGGGAGACCCTAGAATTGATATTAAAGGCAGATTTAAGGTGAACTTTGCACCAGATTATTGTTCTCTGGGCTCATTCATCCCCCCTAAATATCATTCACGCGTCCTCTAAAATTACATTCATCCACTTCTAGCCTCTCTCCTAGGAAGAAGCTATCGAAACTTTAATTTTCTGCCCCACGCTTTAGATGATGCTTGTGTGTTTGACATGTTAATACATTTGTCCCTTCTCCTATTCATCTGTCTCTTGTTGGTTTCAGTGGATTCAGTTATCAAACTCTCAGAGAAGGAAGGGGAAGCTCCCTTAGCCCCCATGTGGTCCATTAAAACAGTATCTTCACTGTGCACAAGTGGCATTCAAGTCCTTTCTAACATCTGCACTGCAGCTTATTGGAAGGTGGCATTCAGACTTATTTTACCATTTATTAAGAAATCCTGGGTGGAAATCTAATCATTTTTAAATGTATGAAGGAAATCAGAAAAGAATTGTTACTAGCATTTCTCATTTTCAAGTAAATTAAATCTTAACACAGCATCTCTTAATAAGCATTAATGGGTACATTGAG
>PVKN010014004.1:0-19496 GCA_004027915.1 Capromys pilorides | reverse complement strand
GGAGATAGCTCCATGGCACAAGTGCCTGCCTGGCAAGTGCAAGGTCCTGAGTTCGAACTTCGGTCCCAGAAAATAAAATAAAATGAAATAAAATAAAAAATAAAACCCAAGGGGCCGGCGAGATGGTTCAGTGGTCTAAAGAGCCTCAGGCAACTGCAGGGACTGCGGTTCGATCCCGGCACCACATGCTGCGCCAGTCCCACCACCAGGGCAGGCTGAGCCAGCCACAAAATAAATAAATAAACAAACAAACACAACAAGCAAACAAATAAATTTTAAAAAAACCCAAAACAAAACAAAAAGATGGAACTGTTAAACAGAAGAAGCAAAGCTTAAAGATTTGGAAAATTCTTAAATCTATCCATGTTGCATACAGTGAGCCCCCCTCGTTGCATGGCTGTGACTGGTCTATACAGACATTTGCAAGTACAGTCATCTGGCCTGGGCTGAGAGGGTCACACTTCAACTTTGTAGGTCACGGCTGGCTTCCGAGCAGGAGGAGGCTGGGGTCCGTGTCACAATCAAGGAGGGGCCAACCACTGAGCACCTCCTGTGGTCACGCTGTATTTACCTACAGTAGCTCTGTCATCCCCATTTCACAGATGTGGGAAGAGCCCTGGGCTGGAATTCAGACCAGGTCTTCGACGTTCCAAACCCCATCATCTCCATTTCCTGCCTCACCAAGATGAGGCACGCCTTCCTCTCCATCAGTTTAAATAGTCAGTAGCTCTAGGTACCCACAGGGTGTGTTATACTTTGTGTCTAGGTGTTCCTGCAAAGCCTCATACAGTCACGTGGCAGCTTTTGGAGCTTGTGATTATCTTGGGTGTGGGTGCTGCACCTGCGCTGGGGCAGGTAGTTTGTATTACAATGAGGAGGGATAGAGGCCAGCTAGCTGTCCAAGGTACCGCCACCCCCTTTAGTCTTTAGCTCTTTGCCACTGCTGCCATGAATGGCTGCACTCTGCCATGTGTCAGTCTGCCTCATAGCCAGCCAAGTATAGGCTGAAACATCCACTAACTGTGAGATAAATAAACCTTTCCTGCCTTCATTTTGGGTGTTGGGTGTTTGTCCCAGCAAGAAGAGTAACTAAGACAGAGAGCATGCCAGGTAGATAGGGTACAGCTGAGGGAAGGCAGAGACTAGACCGACTTGTCACTGAATGGTAGTGGCCACCTAGCATGTTCTTATGCTCCTACAACGTTAGCTTCCTCATGTGATTTTATCCAGGCTCAAGGACATCTTGTGTTCCTCATCACACTGAGCAGGACAGGGCTGTCCTGCTTGATGAGGAAGTGTGATGGGGGGTGACAACCCAGTCCATAGCTTCTGCTGCCAGTGCAGCTGGCCTGATGGTCACATGAGCTCAGGACAAGAAGTCTGCACACTGCTCTCAAAGGTGGGGGATGGCCACCCTTTAGGGAAGCTGGCGAGTCAGCCAGATCTACCCACAGTTTCAATCCAGCTCAAGTAGGGAAAGCCAGTCATGGGCCATGGAATGCATGTGGTGGCTATGCTCAGAAGCCAGGCATTGAAGGGGCGGACACAGGGTGGTCTGCAAGCATCACCCTATGCCCTTCTCTGCAGCCCCTTCCCCCCAGTGTCTGGAGAAAGAGGCGCTGCTGCCCACTGAGCAGCATGAACCAGGTGCGCTGACGGAGAATGAGAATCTGTGTTACTGCATTCAGTCACACTCCAAGCAAATCAATTATCCCCACCACAGAGGAGCCAGGCATGCAGCCCTCCGAGACAGGGCTGAGCTCCCAGCGCAGTCTGCCTGCCTCCAGGACTCTGCTCCTGGCCTTTCTAGAAGCAGTGGGGCCCTCAGAATCCTGCAGAGCACTTAGTAGATTCAGAGGGCTGAACCCACTTCCAGAGATTCCCATTCCACAGGACAGGATAGAATTCTAATATTTTTAATTCCTGACAAGCTGCCCGGTGAAGCTGTTGTTACCGGCTCCAGAACCCCACTTCTAAGAACCACTGTGCTCCTGAAGACTGATGAGGGGCTATCAGGAGCTCACACCTGGGGGGGGAGACAGCGAAGGCATCATCTGCTCCCGTTCCAGCTGAGGGCTCAGCCTGCAGAGTCTTAAAGGAGCCGACGAGCTGAGCCTCCTCAGCCAGCCTCCCTTGAACGTGATCACAGACTCGGCAGCTCTGCACCCAAGGCCCGGCACATGCTCTCCACCAGTGCCTGTGGCTGGCGCTGCCTGTGGCTCCTACTCCTCAGGTGCAAGTTTTCCCACCTGCTCCCTTGAGCTGATGCCAGCGCCAGAAACATTCAGGAGTGAGGTGAGAAAAGGTGAACGGAAGGCAAGCTTGAGAGGTACAAGTGGAAGGTGCCATGTTCTCACCCCCTGGCAGGCAGGCCTGTGTCTGAGGGGCACCGGGCGGGGTGCTGAGCGGCCTCCTGCCAGGACAGGGTCACACCTCCTACCTGTTCTCGTAGCTCATTAGCTGCAGAGGTGGTATTCGCTGTTTTTCATTTTGCTGAGTTTTTGCTGAGCCTCAAAAAGGGAAATGAGCCATTACCAGATAGCAACATGTTTGAAACAGAAACCGAGTGGACTGCATTTTCTAATAATGTTTTGTGAGCTAAAAATGCAGAAGTCGGGCCTTGCTTTATCAACATTGTCTTTCTGGAGAAAGCTATCTGCCGCTTGCTTTCTGCTTTGGAAGCTCAAGATGTAGCCAGAGTATGTAGAATTCAGAAGGTTTCAGCAGCTCCCTTCCTTCTCTTAAACGTTCTTACCCTTGGGCCTTGCAGGAGAGGCCAGGGGCAGGATCAGATGTCATCCCTGGGCAATGGCTGGCCTCCCTTTTGCACATGAGTAATATGTGTGTTACTTTACAGTAAAAAGGTAGAGCTGCACTCCACCGCCACAGTGAAGACCCCATGCCTGAGACGAGATCATACGAAGGAAAGCCAGGGGCCACATCCTGTGGGAGAGGGAACAGGCTCTAGAAACCTGGGAGTCTGCTCAGGGAGTAACTGTAAGGAGAGTGGTGCTGCCTGGTCCTCCTTGTGCCGTCTCCAGCCCTGGCGGGTGCATGCAGATTCTCAGCTGGCAGAAGGAGAAAGTCTTCTGGGCAAAGGTAGCAGGCAGCCAGTAACCCCACGAACTTAGCCCCCTTCTTCTGTAGAACCTGCACCTTCCCCATCCTTCCTTAACTTGCTGCTCATGTATCATTTTCCAAATTTCTAAACATGTAAAACCCTTTCCCACTGCGCCCTTCCTACACGGGACACCTCTTGGCTGTGCAAAGGCTGACCCGGAAGTGAGTGTGCTGCTTGCCTCTGTGAGTTCAGCCTCCTGTGCCAAAAGGAGTCAGGGAGAACAGCTGCTCCCTGCTTGCACAGCTGTAGCACACAGCTTTTGGGGTGCATCGGATTCTGCTCATCAGTTCATCTCACCCATCCCTGAAGGCCACAGTGCAGAGCAGGGGCAAGTGGGGAGTTTGCAATGAAACCACTTGGGTAAATCACCTGCTTCCCACCTGTTCCGGAGAATCTAAGCAAATTAGGGAAATGCTGGACGGACGTGAGTGGGCCACTGCTTATCCCGGTGTGGGAGGTAGACCGCTGGTGCTATGCTGGGCGCCCTCGGGTGCTCCTGAGCAGTGCCTCACTCTCAGCAGATGAATGCCCACCCCCACCTCCACCCCCTTCTTTCTGTGGTGATTACCCACAGGAGAAACCTCCAGCTTACTGCTTGAATTCAGAGACACCTTGCTAAGCAAAACTAAATATATTCCTTTTTAAACAAGGTCAGGCCTCAGTTAAGATCTTGCCCATCAGAACTGAAAAAATGCGAGGTTTTTGTTGTGGGGTTCTTTCAAGACAGAATCATTTAAATTTTATGACAGGTGACAGTGGTTTCCATTAATGTAATGATACATTTTTTTAAAAAAAATACATGTAAATAAAACAACTGAATTAAAAAAATATTCCATTTAAAACACTGGGTTTTGGAGATAGCAGGTTGCATTCAAATTTTATCCAGTTGGGCCCAAGAATGGTGCCTGACATTTAGAATGAACATCCATTTAGAACACGTGGCTGTCTTTCCTCAAAACTGGAGCCACAAGCTCCAGAGAAACTTCTCTTTTAAATTCAGGGCCCCAGGAGATCTGCTTCTGTAGTTGGGTTTTCCCTATTTCCATTACAGCCAAGAAAAGTAAGAACTTGGAGGCTGCTGATTGTTCCTTGTAAGTTCAGGGCAGAACCCTGGCCATTTTTCAGAGACAAAGGGCTTTACTCAGGAAGCTAACTATAAACGGCAGAGGGACAGGAAGGGGTAAAAACAGAAGTGCGGAGAATTCTAAGTAGGAAGTTGAGGATACAAGTCAGTGTAGCTTGAACATTTGTAAGGGCCTGAAACTCCGGGGAGTAGTGGGAACATCCCAAATTGCTCCTGCGTGGACAACACCATGGGTCTGTCATAGATTCTGCGTCATCCCTAACTCAGCTGGCAAATCATCCCCCTCCTCAACCCTCACAAGGCTTTTAGCCCCGAGTGGTGGCCCAGGCCTGTGATCCCAGGAGTCCGGAGGCAGAAGAGGCCAGCTCTGAACTACACAGGGAGACACTGTCTCAATGAATAAGTAAGGAAATAAACCACAAGCTCTGGAGATGCACTACCCGGGGTTGGGAATCTGGCCCTATGAGGCTGAATAAGGGCAAATTAAATTCATTCCTGAGCCTCAGTCTCCCTAATTCTAAAAATAAGCATAGGGTGGGAAAAGTGGCAGCAGTGGAGGAACAGAGCTCTGCGAGGCTCCTGGGCACCTTGCCCACAGCGTCCACACACTGCCCAGATGCCCAACAGTAAGGTCAGCTCGCCCCAAGGAAGGGGCGGTGGAGGAGGAGCCCAAGAGGAGATGCTGAGGCCATCCACACCTGCTCATGCAAAATGGGGAAGCAAAGCCAAAGAGGCAGGCGGCAGGAAAGGAAAAATCTTCCGACAAAACAGTGCAAGCAAAAGGGAACGAGGTGCCAAGGGAAAACAGGCTGAGGGGCTAAGCAAACCCCGGAAGAATGGCCTGTGGGAAAGGGAGAAACTAAGACCAAGCAGACTGCAGCCTCTGAGGAAGCAGAAGAGACAGCAGCCAGCTCTGACTCCTCATATACCATGTCCTGTCCGGGCTCTCTGTCTCCCTTCTCATACAAACCAGAGGAATATTTATATCAACTATTTTGTAAATGCAAGTTTTTTAGTAGCTTTACAAACATTTTTAAAAAGGAGGGAATCACACCTCATCACATTTGTAAAGTGCAAATGATTTTTTTAAAAGAATTAAAATCACTGGCTGGTTGTTTATTGTTTGGTACAACCAGAAATAGTGGGATACCGAGTTATGGCAGGTTTTGACTGCCTTGGATGTCAGCCTAACATTCCACACGTGGGGGTTAATTTTATATCCTGCAATACAAAGCAGACAAAATGGCAATTTGGAATCATAGTCATGTATTTCATGTCTTGGATGTTTTAAATGGCTTTTAGTCTCATGTTGTTTTTAGAGGAATTGTTTAAAAAAAAAAAAAAACCTACTTCCTGGTTATTGCCCTGTCAGAATCGTGTGCACTCTGTAGCATCTTTGGTCCTAGTAGCTGTCTGCCTAGTTTTTGTTCATCGAAAATGTGAGCGTGTAACGTACGTACATAACAGGAGACTGTGAATCGGTGGGACTAAACACTTCAGCATTTGAAGGTACTGATACTCAATTTTCTTGGGGAAAATTTGCTTCCAATTTTGAAGCTAGACAGCCACTGGAATAACTGAAAAACAACACATGGCTTTTTAGATTTTTGGTACGTGTGTTATGAACCGCCTACCAAATGAACTGTCTGCACTGATCCACTTCACCAACAACAAAATATTCAATACGGAAGACCAAAACACCCCCAAAGTGGGCACAAGACCTACCTCTTAGACTTCAACATTAGAATGGTAGCAGGGGAAGTAACCAATAAAAGTGTCACTATTATTTACTATTAGTATTAATACCGGAAAGGCACGAGGCTTCCGGTCCCGGTGCCCACGGCTGAGGCTGGGAGGCGCGGAGCGAGGCGGGGATGGGCTCAGACTGTCCGGCGAGCTCTCCCGGAAGAGGGCAAACTCCTGTCTCCGCGGATAGTCTCCCAAGAACTCCGACCGATCGGCGCTGACACACCAAGCAAGGCCGGCCTGGCTGCCTCGCGACCAGTCCCGCCCGGATCCCCTCCAGCATCCCCACAGCCACAAACTGCAACAAAGCTCTCCAGCTCGACTTCCGAGAGCGGAAAGCCGCGAGGCATGCCGGGAGCGGGCCACACAGCCAATCCCTGAGCGGGGTTGTGGCGGTTACCGGGTAACGTGGGGGCGGGACACCCAGGTGAGGGGTGGAGCTAATAGGGCTGGGACTATACAGTTGGCAGGCGAAGGAGGCGGGTGACTTGCCACCAGTTCTAGGGGACGCTGCTGTTCATTCTCCAGTTCCCTCTTGCTTGCCAGGATCGGAAGGAATGAGATCATCAAGCCTCCCCCAACCAATGAAACAAAGCAAAAACACATGGGAACAGATAGCGATAAAAACGATATTCTTATTTGTTGAGGGTCTGTGGGCTGTTTTTTAACTGAGTATTTCTTTGGATCCTCATCTGGTTTTGTAAGAAAATTACAATTACTGTATTTCTTGCCCGGCAGTGATCCGCAGGGCTTGAGATCTTGTTAGAAATGCAAGTTCACAGCCCGTCCAGCATCCACTGACTTAGAAATGCTGGGACACAGGTTCTGTGCTGGGGCCGGCGAGATAGCTTGGCGGTCTGAGCACCTGACTGGCGAGCACAAGGATCTGTGTGCAATCCTCGGTACTGCATGCTGTACTGGCCACCGAAATCTGTCGTGGTGGTGCTTGACTGTAATTCCAGCGCTAGAGAGGCTGAGACAGGAGGATCACTATGAATCAGAGCTGTGTATCGAGACTGTGTACCAAATAAATGAATAAAAGATTTTTAAAAATAGCTCAGTGGACTAAGTGCGTGCTTAGGCAAGCACAGGGACTGGGGTTCAATCCCATTACTGCATGCCTCAACAGTCCTGACCCTGGGCACTCTAAGCCACCACTGAGTCCGAGTGGGGTGGTATATGCCTATAATCTCAGCGCTGTGGAGGCTGAAAACAGGTTCATTACGAGTCTGAGCTGCATAATGAGATCCTGTACCAAATACACACACAAAAAAAGAAAAATCCCTCTGGAGTCTAACACATGTTCAAATTGCTAACCCCTGGTTTCCTGCACGGCATTGTACCACAGAGTGTGAGCTCCAGCTGTCTACCGTGGGACCTGCTCAATAACACACCTTTTGGGATCTCCTTCCTGTCCTTGTTTCTCATCTTCACTCTTCAGCTGGACCTTCCTGGGATCACCTCCCCAAAACCGCTTGACCTTGAGACTGCTTCCAGTCTGCATCTGAGAGATCTGCAGGAAGCAGACACTGCTCAGAGAGGAGGAGGGTGGCTGGTGAGGGCTGAGTGTTAAATGATTTGCTGTTGTTGCCTGCTTTGCTCTTACAGTGCCTTTGGTGGGGACAGGGTGACATCTTGAGAGAAAGACCATTGTAGTGGGACAGTGGACTGGGACAAAAATATGTAAGCTCCTGGGAGCAATTAACTATCACTTTTTTAAAAAAAAATCAATTTTGTTTTATGTGTGTGTGTGTGTGTGTTTCAGGGAAGGGTCTACAGGGTGTTCAGGGTCTCACTACTAGATTGAACTCATAATGATCTGCCTGTTTACAGCCTCCCAAGTGCTGGGATTACAGGCATGTGCCACAACACCCAGTCTCAATTTCCAACTCAGCACAGCCCAGGGATTGAACCACTGGCCCCTGCGTCTTCTTGCAGTCACTTTAATCCACTGAGCTATTTGGCTGACCCGCATTTTAAATGTATTTGGTACAGGATCTACAGGGAATATAGGGTCTCACCACATAGATCAGATGCTTAGTGATTCTTCTGTGTTCAGTCTCCCAAGAGCTGGGATTATGGACATGCATCACCATACCCAGTCTCAATTGCTGTCTCAGTGTGCCCGGGGGGTGGACTTGTGAGGGATCAAACCCTTGGCCCCTGCCTAAGCAGGCACTTTAATCCACTGAACTATTTGGCTGGCCCATGACTGGCCCATAAATTATTACCTTGGATGGCATGACATGTTTCAACAGACCCATCCGGAGACCCTGATAAAACTATAAAATAAATATTTACATAAATGTTGGCAATATATGATTAACTTCCCACTAGCTTTGCTATAAAGTAACACCTGTGATGTGGGCATTATGATAACAGTTGCCTAGGTTACTTCCCAGGGACTGGAAGGCCACTTTTGCCAGAAATGTTGACCCTTTCATGGAGTCTATGATAGATCAGATGGGTGATTAAAATGGAATACAAAGGTTGGCATCTGTCTCATATTATCTCTGTTCCTCTGCTGTCTTAACCCTTGGATCAGAGTCTACCCAGCTCTGTACTGGGGTGGGAGGATTGCAAATTCAGGTCCAGCCTGAAAAACCTAATGAGGCTTTCTCTCAAAAACAGCAGCAGAGGAGCTGGGGAGATAGCTCAGGGGCACAAGCGCCTGCCTGGCAAGTGTGAGGTCCTAAGTTTGATCTCCAGTTCTGGAAAAAAAAAAAAAATGCAGCAGAAACAAAATTTTTATTACAGAAAAAAATAAATATTAATGAAAGAAAACAGCACATTGTGGATTACACAGACTCACCACCCAGCTTAGACAATGATCAACTCAGTGCCGCTAATCCTGGTATGTATGCCATCGTGAAAAGATGAGAGTCCTTTATAAAATATAAACACAAATATATCATAAACACAAATATATACAAACTCAATGAATGTGCGAAACCCAGAATGAACCCTGCTATGAACTGTGAACTCTGGGTAATAATGACATCTTCATGTGGCTTTATCAGTTGTGACAAATGTACTATTTTGAAAAGGGTGAGTTGTAATGGGGGACAATGTGTATGAGGTACACGGTTTATGTTCAGTTTTGTTCTAATCCTAAAACTATGCTAAAAATAGTCTCTACAAATAGGAAATAACCAGGGCAGGAGGATTGCAAATTCAGGTCCATCCTGAAAAACTTCATGTTGTTGAACTTAAGAACTTAACAGTAGTTCCTCAGTACTCTCTGATTAGTGTTAAGTGTCTCTTCTGAGAGTGCTTTCCACATCATTCTGGGCTGTATCCTGGTGTCCAGCCCAGTGCCAGAGACTTGATAGGTCCTCAGGAGCTTTGCATTGCCCAGATAGCTATGTAGATGAATGGCTTGCTACTGGCCTGCTAGCCAGCTTTCAGTAGCTGTGACAAACACCTGAAGGATCCTGCGCTTGTCAGGAAATCGCTTATTCTGTTGAGCTATCTCCCCGGCCCCCCTGAGCTAAACAATTTAAAAGATAAAAGGTTTGTTTTGGCTCACGGTTCCAGAGGTTTCAGGCCCTGATCAGCCGGCTCTGTTGTGCTACACCTGAGGGGAGGCAGAACAGCATCGTGGAAGGTGGTGGTAGAAGACAGCTGCTCACCTGCTCGCCTTGTGGCTGCCAAGAAGCAGAGCAAAAGGAGAGCCAGAGAGGAAGGGGTGGAGGTGCAGTATGCCCCCCAGAGCTGGATCCTCCAGGACCTGCTTCATCTGGTTAGGCCCCGTCTCCTAATAAACTCATTGAACATGAGCATATGGGCGGACTAAGGCACTTGATGGAGTCAGAACCTCATGATCCAGTGCTTCCCACAAGTCCATCATCAGCATCTTTAATACTATGAGCCTTGGGTGGGGGGCAGGGTGGTTTCTCAACCATAAACTTGCCTGTCCCTTCAACACTAAGTTGTGACTGCTGCCTTGCAGGCCCACCGAGTCCCTTGCCCTGGCAGGTGTGAGAGCTCCAGGGAGTTAGGAGCCTTTCTCGCTGTCTTCCCCTTACAACCTCCATCCACTTAAACCTCGAAACCAGCAGCCAGTTGCTAATCCTCTCCTGATGGCTGCGGCTGCCCCCTCTGTGCCGCTAATTCCGCCCTCTGACTTAATCATCATACTTAGCACTTCCAGTGAGAGCTTTTCCTCTTCCTGCCTTGCTCAGGCATTAGCTGATTACTGTAATCTTCTGGCTCCTGGGGCATCCACCAGGATGTCAGGGAAAGGACCAGAGCTTCACTTATCCTCTCAGAGACTCAGTTTCCCCACCTATAAAACTGGAGACATCGATCTAGTGGGCATAGGTTATGCAGGCATTACATAAAATGAACATTTCACACAGCTGTGTACAATAACTGAGTAAGGTTAGAGTCCCAAGAGGTACAGGGGGACACAGGGACCTGTCCAGGGATCTGAACATGACTACACTGCTGATAGAGGACTGTCAAGTTCTTTATCTCTCTCAGCAAGAGCTAGGAAATAAGTCCCATTAACAGACAAGGAAATCACTTTTTTTTTTTTTTTTTTTTGGTATCAGGGATCAAACTCAGGACCTTGTGCTTGCAATGCAGGCACTTATGCTGCTGAGCTATATCCCTGTCCCCACATTTAACAGACAAGCAACCTGAGGCTTGGAGATAAACATGCCTGTAAATGTCAAATGATGGAGCTGTCCTCACTCCAGTTCAGATGATTAGGAGTGTGGATAGCATTGCTTTCTGGGGAAGCTGGGCCTTTGTCTCAGCTGGGATTATAAATCTTGTAGATCTTCAGGGATCTAGAAGCTCCAGGAATTCTCCCTGTTACCCCATCCTCTCATGGTGCCTGGCATGGGGCTGTGTCTCAGGGCACCTGTTTTTAGTTACTAAGACTTTCCATACGAGGCTAGCCATGAACAGCTGCTGCTGTTGTACACTGGGCAACTCCAGAGAATAGTTGCCATTTACTGCCATGGAGATATATCAACAGTGAGGCCAGTCCCCACCAGGAAGGTGGAGCTGACTAAGAGGAGGTGGGGGTCCCTCTGCATACCTGCTTGGCTCAGGAGCACTGTGCCTGGAGCCCAGGATCCTTGCCACCCTGTGACCTGGTGCAGGGAGCAGGTGTGAGATGAGGAGGCTGTTCAAGTCCTCCTTAGCATGGGCATAGGCAAGCGCAGAGAGCTGAGTCTGTCTAAAATGTAAGGAAGGTGAGAAGCAGGAGCAGGTCCCTGGCATTTTATATGCTACATAAAAGCCATAACTTAATCCAGATCACAAAAAAACATTCTGGGAAGTTACAATTAACCTGTTTTAAAGACAAACGATTTGGGGCACATCGCGGTTAACATACCTGCCCAGAGGTCGTGCAGCTTGGAAGCAGCGCTGCTGAGGTGCAGACTCTGGCTGGGCTGGCTCCCACGCACTCGGTTACCCAACTGTAATCTGCATCTCACAAGGGAAGCAGTGGAGGCCCAGAGAGGGCAGGTGGTTTGCTCAATCACATAGCCAGCGAGGGGCTGGGAGGAGACAGGGCACAGGAGCACAGAGTAGGGGCCCATCCCTGACCCATAGGAGGCTTTTGTTCAGTGTTTGTGTAGAAAGAGGGCTGGGGAGAAACCCAGCATGGATGGGAATAGGGGACGTGAGGCAGATAACGGGAGACAGTGTAGTTACAGACACAGCACGCTACACTGAGGTCCTGGTTTCTATAGAAATTGCCCCTGAGCCTTCGCTCCAAAGCTGGCCTCGCTCCACGTCCCCAAGGGTGAACTGCTGTGCAGCTCTCGGCCTCTAGATGGCGCCCCGCACTGCGGATCTGGACCGGGGTAGGGCTCTGTACCTGCGGGAGTGTTTCCGCAGCTGGCCCCACCTGGCCACTGTAGCTGGGGTTTTCACAGAGCTTTCAGGGAGCCCCAAGGTAGCTGCTTCCCTCTCTTCTGAGGTGGTCTTTGCCAGGCTTTGGCAGCAAAGAGCTTGCAGAGCTGGGACTGAGAGCTCAAAGAACAGCTCAGGCCTCCTTGGCCGTGTCCTCCGCAAAGCTCTAGAGAGACTCCACAGGGAATTGGGGGTCACCCCGCAGTCTCCTGCCTTTGGCTTTGGCCAGCTTCAGCCACCTCCGCAAGACCCACTTTGCTCCCCTGTGGAGTGAAAACTGCTTATTTCAGGCAATAGGTAAGATCTGATAGAGTGCCCGCCCGTGGCAGGTGCTCAGGGGACAGGAGCTATAGGGCCGCTCCGGAGACAGCTACGGCTTGAGCCAATGTTCCCTGGCCTGGCCGCGGTCTCCTCTTCATCTTTCTTCTCTCGTGAGACCAGCCCATCACTCCGCGCCGTCAGTCACCCCTCAGCTCTGGTATTCACCCCTATGTGCCCAGCACTCCTTGGGAATAGCAAGGCTGGGTAAGAAGAGATTCTGAATCTCACCATGGGGTTTGGAGCCCCACCCCTGTGCCTTACTGGCAGAGTGGGTACAGCTTATCTGTGACCCAGGGACCTCACTTGTGAGATGGGGACAGAGATGGATACAACTCCTCAAAGTGGTAAAAGTTACATTTTATCATTCTGTGGGGAGATGCACAAAAGAATGAGGTGGCTTTAGAGCCTCGGAGCAGGAGGGCCCCTGGAGGCCTCAGCTTCCCTCCTCACCTTAGGATGACAACACCACTGAGAGTCCCACGGTTGGGGGACATGGCATTCAAGGTCCTTCAGAAAGAGCAGGGCAGAGTCAGTCTGAGGCCCGTGTCTTCTGCACCTCATACAGCGCACCTGAAGACACACCTCCATCTACGTCCTCTGGCACCTTACAATCTGATTGGAAGCAAGACTGACATACGATCAAAAGACTGCTCGAGATTCTCTGCTGCGCATCCAGATGGGGACGCTCTGAGGCTCAGAGGCAGCCTAGGCCCTGGGGCTCGAAGGTAGGCAGGGAAGGCTTATGGCATGTGGGGGACTTGAGGAATGGGGCTTTGCAGACAGGAGGTGTGGTGTGGATAGTGAGCTCCGGCAGGGGAGAGGACTGCAAAAGCCAAGGCTGGGGGTGGGGGTGGGGAGAGCCAAAGAGCAGAGTGGTCCACAGGACTGGTGAATTGAGGCGTGGTGTGCGTAGCCAGGCCTGTCACTTCCTTTTTGTCACCTAATAAAGAACACAGAGCATCCTTGTGTCTGCCTTGATGTGTCTGCAGGTGAGTGGAGCTTGGGAGGGCGGAGAGACTGGGTTAAACCCAAGCAGGTACCTTGACCTGATTTTCAGGGATAAAGACAGTTTGGGGGGCACTGCATGCTACAGGGATACGGAAATGCTTCATCCTAACTTCTCAGAGCCAGACATCCCAATTTCAATTATTCGAAGTACACATTTACCCATTTGGGCCTGTCCATGCACCAACAATACTATCTATAACCCTACTTAAATTTTAACCCCTCACTTTCAAATTATTACATTTAAAAACTTCTTGTGACTACCATAAATTAAAAAAAACAGTGCTAATTGAAAGACAGCTATCAAAGCAAATACAATGCTACTAGAACAGTGTTAATCAATGCAGCCCAACTTGCCTGCTGGAAGTTGAGCAGAAGGCCTAACTCTTCCCGGGTGAAAAAGAAGGCCCACCAGGTATAGGGCTGACTGGCACAGCAGAGATGTTCCCTCTGTGTATCTGTACAGACCACAGCAGAAATGAAAAGGGAAGAACTTTCTCACTGTGTCATTCAAACAGGTGACCTGAACAGGCTTCTAGCTAGCAGGAATCCAAATATGGACCATACTAGATGGAGCCTCCCTCTGAAGCCTGTGACTGAAGTGGGCATTAGCTCCTTTGTGGGGAGTTTTGACTGCAATAGAAATCAGAGAAGGGGACTGGAGGATCACAGCTACTCCTCTTTTTCAAGGGACATGAGATGTTTCAGTGCATGACAGCAGGGCTGGGTGGGGGCCTGGAGCTCAGAGGGAGCAGGTTTTGTTTACTGTCACCTGTTCAGGCTGGGCACATTCCCATAGGGCCTGTGCACTCCCCGGGCTATGGTCTGCAGGCCTAGCTAGCTCTGTGGGCAGGTGACTTCTGCGGTCACACTTGTGCAGACCCCGTGTTTGGAAGGCCTTTGTGGCTCAATGCTGGCAGCCTGTCTTTCTCTGGAGGAGGTGCCAGCAGGCACAAAGAGGGAGGCACATCCTCTGTGTGCCAATGTGGAGAGCCACAGGACATATCTTAAGAGAGAAAAAACAAGTCACAGAACAACATGTGCTACATGACTCTATTTATAAACACCAATTCTTTAAAATTTTAGCACATCCACACATCCACTGGTTGGTTAGTGATCTATCCAATTACCATTCCTCTAGGGTTAGCCCAGAGATGGAGCTGGCTTGATTTATCACGCTTACCACACAGTCACATTTTACCTACTTCCCGGACAACACAAGGACCTTAAGGCATCCTAACTCCTTCACCCCTCTTCCTGACTTGAGTGCTGTTGTGTCACAGATTTTGATTCTCTCGATTTTAAACATTAGTTTTGTAAAACAGAGCTCATTTATATTTACCCACATCTCTCTTTCTATTGCATTTGTTTCCTTCCTGAATTTCCAAGCTTCCATCTGGGACCACTTCCCTTCTGCCTGAAGCATCCCCTTCATATTTATTTTCCTTATTTGAGCCATTCATATGGTTCAGAAGTCGCAAGTACAGAAGCACACATGACAGATGCCTCCCCCGTCCCTGCTCCCAGCCAACAGCTCCGTGCTTCCATATGTACACAGAGCATTCCTTGGAAAGTGGCGCACCATGTTGAGAACACTCGTTGTCGACGTGATCCAAAGTCTGTGATGGTGACGAGTCCTTGTCTTCTGTGTGTGCAGAGACAGAGCTGGGCCCCCATGACGGCAGCCAGGGGACCTAGTCGCTTCTGCTCCACAGCCTCCCTGCGACCACAGCGTCCACAGCTTCTGTGTGGCGTACATCTGATCCCAGTCACAGCCCCACGGACCAGCAGGGGTACAGTTGCCCGGGGCCAGGAAAGCAAACGATCAAGGCTCCTGTTTCCACGAGCACTGACTATATGCCAGAGATATTTTATATTCATTGATCCATTCAACCCTCGCAACAGTTCCACCGATAATGTCACCATCTATAGATGAAGAGATAGAGGCAGAGCTAGGGACCTGTCCAAGCGGCAGAGTCAGGCTTCCAAGAAGACCCAAGCCGTTGGATTCCACAGCCATATGAATATTAAACCTATTTTATAGATGTGGAGACTGATGCCAAAAGAGTTTAAGCTATACATTCAAAGCCACATGGTGAGAAGTGCAGAGCAAGAATTCACATTCATGCATTTGGGGTCAAAATCCACTCCACGTCCACAGAGGTTTCCCTCGGCACTCAGAGGCACCTGGATCCTGTAGGCACACATGCTGCATTCTGGTGTTTGCCCAGCCTGCCAGACCCAAAGCTCTGGCCTCACCACTCCTGTCTTCCAGGAGTTTCTGTGGTGTGGCCAGGGCTGCCCTTGCCCACTGGGGCAGGCCCAGCAGGCAGACAACCTGGATTGAATTTAGCCCAGCCTGGGGAGCCTGGGATCCTTGCTGCCTCGGTCTAGTCAGTCGTCAGTCTGCTTCATTATGCTATCATTTTCACGTGAGGGCTGCTTGGGCTCATCCAGGCAAAGCACTTGGAACCGTGCCTGGCACGAAATCAGCTCTCACCAACCCTAGTGTGATCAGGAGTAGCAGTGGTGGTAGTTGCTGTGTGACTCGGGTTAGGAGCTGGCCCTCTCTGAGCCTCAGGCTCTCCATCTGGGAGTACATCATGAAGTTGGGGCTGTGTGGGCTCGAGCGCCTGTGGCTGGCTGGCTGGCAGGCTGTCTCCCTCGGCCTCTACCCTCCAAAGCCCAGCCTGGCCTGTGTTCCTGGAGGTGGCCCCAGGCACATGCTTGCAGAATGGGGGCCGTGCATCACTTCCTGAGCCTGGCACATACTTACACTGCTCGAGACTCTCACAGGTGGGGAATTGTCCCCAAGGGATGGTGGCTGGCATGGCTCCAGTTGTCCCTGGGAGCGGCATTGTGGGGGTTCTGTCCTACTTCCTATCAGTGCCCAGGGCCCTCGGTGCCAGTCCTTGCCACAGAGTCCCATTCTGCACCAATGCATAATTCATGCTCTCGTGTGCCAATCTGTGCCAGCTTTAATTAGCTTCTAACTTTTTGTCATTCGTTTTGCTAGGAACACCTTATAAATAAATGATAGGTGCAGGGATCTAGAAACGGGGCAGGAGCGTGAGGGATGGAGGCCAGCTCGAGGCCAAGCAGGGGACCCAGGAGCCTCTAGGGTTGGGCCCCTAGGAGTCTGCCCCCCTGGGGTTTCCCAGGGACCCTCCTACCATGCAGATCCCTGGCCCAGCCTACCTGGCGCCTCCCAGCCTTGTTCTCTCTCCAGCCGTGTAATGCCACAGCTGCGCCGGGCTCCACGGGCCCACAAACCAAACTCGGAGCAAACATGTTGGCTTTATGGAGACAGCGCCGCCCCGGGAGAGGGCGAGAGGGCTGGGGATGGTGACAGGAAGCTGCAAACAGCTTTTCACCAGCTGAGGGATGGGAAGAAAGGGTGTGCAGGAAACAGTGCTTCATGGTGAGGCAGGGAGGGGAGCTGTGACAGAGAACACCCATAGGAGAGGCATTTACGTCCATTATAATAATAGTGGACCCTTGTGGGGAGAAGGCGAGCTTGCAGTGTTGTTCTGTTTGGTGCTGCTCTGTTTTCACAGCTTAGAAGGCTCTTCAGTGTTTTTCTCTTTCAACCTGAACAACAGTCTCTGAAGGTACTTGGAGGGGGAGGGGTGCATGTCACTGGGCAGTTGAAGAAACGGAAGAAACCAAAGCTCAGACAGATTGTCCAAGGCCCAGGCTGACTGCATCCTGGTCCAGGGAGCTTTGTGTGGCATGACGTTGTCTCTCTTGGGCTTCCTGAGGAGGGCAGTGGGGCAGAAAGTACCTGACAGAGGGTGGGATGCCAAGGGGCATCTGGTTAGCAGGCCCCTGTGTCTCAAACAACAGATCCGGGTGTCCTCCCCACCCTCTTCCTTCCTTCTTTTCCTTGCATGTTCGAGAGCCCAAACACACATAGTGATGCAAAGACTTAGTGTGGCGTGGCTGTGCGTGGCTTGGTGGCACCGTGTGTGCTTAGCATTATTGTGGCCCTGAGGTCAATCCCAAGGGAGGCCGCCACTGAAGGAAGATGTCCCTCACTCCAAGAGGCCAGCCAGTGCTGCCCAGGAGCACGGCACACCCCTCCCTCTCATCATGCTTTCTCTGTTACTGGGGGAACAGTAACCCTGCCCGGATGTACCCAGCAGGCCCTTCATAGGGCAGCTCTTGTGCACCTCCTGAGACTCATCTCTTGCCTCTGCTTGGCAGGTGCTTTGGTTCAGCCCTGCTCTCATCCAGTGTGGAGTCTCTAAGTCCCCTCTGCCTCAGATGCCCTTGGGGCTTTCTCTTTAAGGAACGCCATCTTTCATGGGCCTCTTCAGCTCACTTCTCTGTGTGAAGTGGCCCCCGATCTCCTTAGCTTGAGTGGCTTGCACTTTGCTGGGGTCTCCTCTGTCACACTGAGGGGTCTCCTCAAGAGTGGCTCTGTGGCCTCAGGAGTGGCTTGGGCCACTGCTGCCTGCTTCTGTCTCTATCTCTCCAACTTAGCTCTTAGCTCTCCTGAACACCAGACTGATTGATGTCTGGTGCTTCCTCTGTCCTCAGCACCTAGCCTCGAATCCAGCGAGCTGGGGGCCTCCAGGAAAGGGTCACAGATAAGTGAATAAAGACACTATCCCTCTCTTCCAGGGTCTTAGCATCAACTGTGCCTCTGGATGATGAACCGGAAGTCACCGCAGAGCTGCAGCTGCCGAACTGTATGCAGTCGTATAGGTGCCCTGGGGCCAGTCCATCACTGTTTTCTTTTTAATTTTAGATAGACGCGTGGAGTTGTTCCAGCAATGCTGTCATCCTGTGCTTGTGGTCACTGGAAGTACTGACATATGCTCTACATCAACCACAGTTCTCACAGTTGCCTGCAGCAGAAAGAACCTCAGAGCCGGGTGTGGTGGCGCATGCCTAGAATCCCAGCACTTAGGAGGCTAAGGCAGGAGGATCAATGTGAGTTCGAAACCAGCCAAAAGTGAGCTCAAGGCCAGACTGAACTGCATAGCAAGACCACATCTCAAAACAAACAAACAAACAAACAAAAAACAAAAACTTTTGGGGCTGGGGAGATAGCTCTGTGTCACAAGTGCCTGCCTGGCAAGTGCAAGGTTGTGAGTTCAAGCCCCGGTCCCACAAAAAAAAAAAAAAAAAAAAAAAGAAAGAAAGAACGAATGAACCTCAGGCTGAGGTAGACAATTAGCCTGCTAGTTGGATGGGGTTAGGGTATTTTGCACAATCAGCCAGAAGGCCATAGGACAGGCCCAGACAGTGGCTAGGACCACAAGAAGACTGGTGGCCACAGCATACCCAGATCAGGCCGTAGAGCCTAGGGGCTAGGGCTAAGCCATTCTTCATTATTTCTAAGCTTGGTGGCTCCTGCTGAAGTTCAAAGTTAAGAGCAGAGCTTCAGGTGGGCTGGCCTGGGTCACACACTTATACCCTATAGTCTTAGATTTTGCAGCTAAGGTGGCACAGTGTGTTGGTCAGCCTTCCCTCACTGTGACAATATACTTGAGATAAACAAGTTAAAAGGAAGAAATGTTTCTTTGGGCTCAGAGTTTCAGAGGTTTTAATCCACGGTCACTTGGTCCCATTGCTTTGGTTTGCAGTGAGGCAAAGCATCATGGTATCTGGGAAGCAAAAGAGAAAGGGGAAGGGGTCTGGTTCCCAGTGATCCCTCCAAGGACCCCACTTTCTCCACTAAGGTTCCAGTTCTAAATAAGGCTATCACTTCCCAATGAGGCCATCTGCTAGGGACAAAGTCTTGAACATAGGAGCTGCGGGCTGGGGAGGAGAACATTTTCAATCCCAACCACAGCACAGGGCCCACATACCCTGGGGAACTCCAGACCCCAGCCCAGGGCAGGGCTGAAGTGCTGGGTCCTGTGCTGCAGTCTGTGGGTCTCTGTGGCTGTCACCATGTCCTGACATCCTGCTCAGCAGAAGGCTGGGTAGGCCTCCTCTGCTCCAGTATAGACACGAAAACCACGGCAACCATTGTGCAATGTGGCCAAAGCCACAGAAGGTGGAAGCAAGGTCCTCTTTCTTCTCTGGGCCACTGTCTTGCAAGTAGGGGCTGGGAAGAGTGGTGGGAGGTGGCTACAGAGGTGGGAAAACTATAGGAACTGTTGATGGAACCATCCCTGAAATGCTTGCAGGAGTGGGAGAAAGGTTAACACTCCAGAGATGAATCTTTTGGAGACAAAAGGTGGGGAGTTCGTGAGATATGGGCTCAGAGGACAGAGCCTGAGCTCTTCTCTGCAGCTCTGAGGCCCCTGCAAATGCCACCATCCTGCCTTTGGCTGCTTTATGTGCAGTCTCCAGCTCCAGGACCCAAAGCTCCCACGGCTTCTACCCCAG
>PVKN010014003.1:0-19517 GCA_004027915.1 Capromys pilorides | reverse complement strand
AGTTGTTCCTACCCTTTGAGCAGTTTTTTTCCGTTTCACAGTTATCTATTGTACCTTTCAGATTTTACTTACTCTTTATGGTTCTTACACTAGGGAGACAATATGATATTTACACTTATAGGTCTGATTTATTTCACTTATGAGTATGGTCTCTAGTTGTATCTATTTACCTATAAAAGCCTCAAGTTTATCTTTTTTATATCTATGTAATAATCCATTGTATAAAAATGCTACATCTTTTTTATCATGGGGATTTGCTTCTAAGATTTAGCTATGACAAATTCCACTGTTATAAATATGACTGCACATATATTTCTGTGGTCCGATATTTTCATTTCTTCTGGAAAAATACCCAGAAGGGGAATAGCCAGGTCAAATGGAACCTCGATTCCCAGTATTTTGAGGATTCTCTGCACTGATTTCCACAGTTGTTGTACCTGTTTCTACTCCCACCAGCTGTGGGGAAGGATTCCATTTTCCCCATTGTCTCTCCAGCATTGCTATTCGTGATTTCTTGATGATAGCCATTCTTTCAGGGGTGAGATGGAATCTCAGTGTTGTTTGAATTTTCATTTCTTGACTAACCAATGATGTTGAACATATTTATTTGTCATTTGTATTTCTTCATCTGAGAAGCATATATACATCTCAGATGCCAATTTTGAATTGAGTCTTTGCATTTTGAGGGGCCTAATTTTAAAAAATTCTTTATGTATTCTAGATGGAAATCTTTTGTTTGATGGACTGTTGGCTAAATTTGTTTCCCAATTCATGGCTTTTTGTTTTACTCTGTCGATGATTTCTTTTGGTACGCAAAAGTTTTTCAATAAATTTTGATGAGATCTCGATTGTTAATTCTTTGAAGTATTTCCTGTGTAGTTTGGTGTTAGTTCATAAACTGTCTGCTTCCACCTATGTCTTCAAGATTTCTACCAACTTTCTCTTCCAGTATACTTAGAGTTTCTGTTTTAATATTCAGCTGTTCGATCCATTTTGACTTTAGATTAGTGCATGGAGATAAACCTGGGAGTGAGTTTAGTCTTTGGCATGTGGAGAGCCAGTTCATCCAGCACCACTTATTAAAGAGGCTATCATTAGTGATTTTAGTCTCTGACATGTGGAGAGCCAGTTCATCCAGCACCACTTATTAAAGAGGGTATCTTTAGTGATTTTAGTCTTTGGCATGTGGAGAGCCAGTTCATCCAGCACCACTTATTAAAGAGGCTATCTTTAATAAGGCTTGCTTCCAGTGTACATGTTTGGCTCCCTTGTCAAAGATAAGGTGGCTGAGCATGTTTGTAGTTATGTCTGATCTTCTAATCTGTTCCATTAATCCTCAGGTCTGATTTTTTTTGCCAGTACCATTCTGATTTTGTCACAATAGTGTTGCAGTATTATTTCAAATCAGAGATTGTGATGGCTTCTGCCCTTCCTTTGTGGAAGATTATTTTTGTGATTTTCAATTTAATTTTAGTTTTTTGTTGTACCAGGGATTGAACTCAGAACCTTGCACTTGCCAGGCAAGCACTTATTCTACTGAGCTATCTTCTTAGCCCACTTTTGCTAATCTAGATCTCTTCTATTTCCAGATAAATTTTAAGAATATTTTTCTCTAGATCTGTGAGGTATGTTAATAGTATTAGTTGGGATTGCGTTGAATCTATACAACGACTTGGGAAGTATGGCCATTTTCACAATTTTGGTTGTTTCTATCCAGAAGCAAGGGAGAAGAGAAGCTGTATGGACAAGAACCCTTCATCAGCCCTGTCTACAGCCAGTGGAGACAGGAGCACGTGAAAGGCCCGGCAGTGGTAGGTGAGCTGCTCAGAGCCTACTATGCCTTGTGAGACCAGGGCCCCACCACTGGAGAGCTCCAGGTGGAATCAGATGTTGAGTGCCATGTGTAACAAAGGCTGCAAACAATAGCCACCAGCTTCCTTTCAGAGACATCTCAGCCTGTCCCTGTCTACTTTGATGCCAAACACTGGGGAGGTTTTAAAGACCAGACTATTGTCTTTCTCTGCATGTATTCAGCTTCACTTAATCTCACCATCTCTGTGGTCTCCCTGACAATCCTTTTTGTAGTATCATTTTTTTCCCTTTCTCCTACACACAAAAGCTCCACAAAGAGTTCATTCTGTAAGCTTAACCTCCACCCCTACCCCCACTTCTGCTGGCTCAGCAACTACTAACATGTAACTCTCAGCTGTCACCATTTCTGCTATCCCTTTCCAAGGATCTTTGCAATATGGAACTCTGACTCCTTGACCAGCCCTGTGCCCAGAGGCAAAGGCAGGATGAAACTGTGGGGTATCGACTGGATTGGCTGATACTCTCTTCATTTGGCAGATTCCAGAGCCAACCCAGCCTACTCTGGGAAAAGTAAGACCACAACTCCAATCCTACCACTTCTTGAGAGATCACTCATCCCTCAGATTTCTCTCCACTGTAAAGATCAGAATCTTTGCTTCTGAGCTCATCCAGTTCACTGAGGACAGATGGATGAGAGAGAGATCACTGTAAACCTGCCACACGGCAGTGCCTCACAAAGGGGTGTTGACACCTGTAAACCCTTCCTCAAAGAACTGAGCAGTTTACTTAGGGAAAATGTTTTAAAAATTGGATGAGTTTTCCCTTCTTCCAAGACTTCCAAATGCCAGCAAGGGATTTTGTGTAGGTGATGGAGAAAAAAATGTTTATGCAAATTGAGTTCTGATTAGATGCAAAAAAAAAAAGTTGACTTTTTTGAGGGTGTTCATTTTTATTTGAGTGCTTTGTTTGCACATTAGATGCACACAATGTGATTTACATCATTGGCCTCACCCTGTCTTATTTGCCTTAATGTAATTGTCTGTTCAGATCCACTGATGGTGAAAATTGCATTTGTCTTTATCAGTGAAGATTCTAAAAATGAGAAGTTCAAAGAAAGCAGAGGCTTTAATGCAGGGGAAATATGTTTATTTATCTATTTATTTTTTTAGCTCCTTTGAAATAGTCTTACCCCCTGGAATAGGATAATGTCTTCCCAGAACACCAAAATGAATAGTTCCTCATAACCCCTAATCAAGGGAGTCGCTTAAAAAAAAAAAAAAAAGTGAGCTAATTCAGAAATATTCAGTTCAGCAGTGCTCTTGGATAACCTTGGAAGACTTGAGAATTTTCTAAGAAGCTGTCTTATCCTTTAGCTTGAACCTGCTGGTCCCTCTCAGCTCTTCTTTGTCTGGGATCCAGTACTCGGAACTTCCCCTCAGTTGGGGGATGTACAGAAAGAAAGAATTTAGATGCAAAGGAGGGGAGCAGTTATTTTACATTGGGGCTTGTCCTCTTCGTTGTTTCAATACTGAACACCTGTATTTATAGGGCTCTTAACATTTATTTTCTGTCTAGTACAAAATGTTTGGTGACATGTTTTCTTCCAATATTATTTTACTTTCACCAACTCGCAGGGAGTCGTATGGTATTAGATAAGTGTGGGTTTGCCAGACCACAAGAAACACAAACAATAGTTGGCATTCGTCATATTCCCTGACCAGGCACTGCACTCAAGGCCCCAATCAAACCATCTTATGTTGGCCATCGCTCGCAGCAGCCCTTAGAGTGTGGTGCTATTGGCCGGATCTCACATGGATCAAAACAGGTAAATAACTCTCAGGCCATACAGCTGTCAACTGGGGAGCTGGGATCTGAACCCATGTGTGTCCTGTCATCTGTAGCTGTGAGCTTATCAAAGATGTCAGGAGCTCCCAAGCACCTGGTGTGCATCCAATTCACCCACGAAAGCTGGTGCAAAAATGGCAAAGTGATTATGAACCATCACTGGAGGTGCAGACAGGGCACGTGTGCTCAGAAATGAGCACACTTTGCTTTGGGGAAGAACTGACCCACACAGCTCAGGCTGGTATTTGCAGGCTTGCTTGCCTCCCAGAATAACCCTGGGCACTTTTCGAACATGTAGTTTCCCATACTCCACTTCAGAACTCCTGAGTTCAAGACACCTGCAGTGTAAAGGAGCAAACAAAACAGCAAGATAACAGCTTGGTGTTAGAAAGTGAAAAGTTCTGGGATGAAGTGGAGTGAGTGTGGAAGAAGCTTGGATAATGACAGAAATTTCATTAATATGTACAGTTAATATATACTAATAATTTAAAAATACCTGGGAAGCATATTTGAATGAAACTGTCCCTGGGCAGTTAGACAATCTGTGTGCAAGATCATTTTACAATTTGTTGTAGAGAATGGTTTGGACTAAGACCTGGAATCCTCTTCTGCTGCCCCTCATCAGCTGAATAATCTCTGATAATACATTCCTTCTGTTTGTTCATCTATTTACCCACCAGTAACATAAAGAGTGGCTAAGATGAACTTGTCTGGACCTAACCTCTTGAATAGCATGCCTATTCACTGAGTGAACCCGCATAAGAAATATTCAAAAATAGGACTGCATGCTTCAATTTAGAACCCCAATACTAATTTTAAGGTAAAACACCTTTCTCTCTAGCTGCTAATGCAGTAGTCATCTCACCCAGGTCTAAACTTGGGGTACGCCCTGGAGATATAGCTAACCTCTTCTCCCTGTGTGCCCAGAAAAAACAATGATTCCTCCCCACTGGAAGAGACTGAGAACACAGGCAAGACCAGTGACAAATGACCCTTACCTTGAAAGATTTCTCAGTTTTCCAACTCCACTCATGACTCCACTCATAATACTCATGACTTCAACTAACAACAACACATATGCATAAAGTGGCAGGTCAGCTGGGTGGCCCACATCTGGTCAGTAAGCCATAACTCACTCATCACCTTGCAGTTAAAGCTGATTTCTCATCTCCAATAAGGGTGTGGTGTCACTGGATAGATTTGAGGTGCATGAGAGAAAGTGACATTGCTGTTGTTTACCCCAGTACCTAGAACCCTGCCTGGAATACAGTGGACTCTAGTAATTACCTATTAGATGAGTGGATGAGTCAGGTCCTTACTGCCTAACCATGGCTTCTCTGGAAGTTAAAAGTAGAGAATGACCTTTATTGCTACAGTCATTTTTATAGTTCAAATGGCTACTGTTAAGTTCCTCTTTTAGAAGCCATGGCAAAGCTGTGAGCACAGAATTTCCTAGTGTGACAGTTGTTAGCAAGATATCGATTAGTGGTTATTACCTGAAAAAAATTTCCATCTCTGTAGGGTGAATTAAAAAGAGAGAGAGAACAAAGCTTTGTTACACTGAAAGATTCTGGGGGCTCTGCCACCTCTGGAAGGACTCACCTGAAGGCAATCATATGATTGCAAAGCTATGGGCTGTCCTGGTGGAGAAGCTGACAATAAGTTGGCAGAACTTTGTATCACAAAGTTGCATGAGACTGTCAGCAAAACCCCTCCACCTTGAATTCTGCCTCTTAGGTGGGATGATTCTGAGATGTGTTCTACTCAGCAGCCACTCACAGAAAATGAGCTTTCCCCCAGGATATGATGAAGACCTTATGCAGGCAGCAGTGGAAGGCGAAGAGCCCCTTGAAGGAAGCAGCCTTGCTAATGCTGAGCAGCAGTCCTGATGGCTATTATACCAGACCCTACAGACTAGGACTAGTATGCAAACTTCAAACATTTTTCAACTTGTTGCCAACACATTAAAAAGCTAGAGTCCAAATAAAATTTAGGTATGTAGTTTTTCTTAAGCACTGAGTCTGTATTGTATGGCCTGGTTGAAGCTGAGTAGCTGCTGGAGTTTCTCCCTGATGTGGAGATTATTATCTCTCTCATGGTAAAGAGTTTTCTGTGTCTGTGGCAGGCTCTGTTCATGTGTAGCCCACCTCTCCTGAGCACACCAACCAAATGGCTCCAGGCTGCAGTTACCTGTACTTCTTTCTCTTGGAGCTTTGTTTAGTCATCTGAGTGAACACATTCTCAGCCCACCAGAAGTAGAACAGAAATGTCAGTGAGTTCCTCCTGGAATCAGCTCTCAAAAAGTGATGGGTAGGAGTTGGTGGATAAATATCTTGACCACAGGCACAGGCTAAGTGGTTTTCTTGAAAGCCTCAGCAAACATAAACTGAAGTTGCCTGTGGCAAGAACTTGTGCATGAACACTTTGTATTGGCTCCCTTCCCTCTAAGTTTTCCTAGCCTCACCTTCCAAATAACCAACTTGCACTTAAATCTTTGGCTCAAGATTTTCTTCTGGGTGGATCTCAACCTATGTCACTACACCATGCTGGACCAGCTCCAAGAGAGATAATAAAAGAAAGACCTGTAGCTGACTGGACACTGCTGGTGTTTTCTTTTCAAGGGTCCTCTAGGGAATTCTTAAGAAGACAAGAGGGAAGCCACACTTCTCACAAAGAAGTGGCTCTGGGTAACACCAAGTAGAACGTGGCTCCAAAAGCATGCTCTCCAACCCAAGTACAGACACATGGCACTGAATGGGACAGGCATGGCATCTTTCACCCTCCACAGTGTGTGGTCAGTGATGAAGTTTCAGCCCAAAAGAACCCACGTGAAGTACCATGGAAAAGGCAGTGAAGGCAGTGAGAAGGTGATTGGTGATGAGCTGGAAAATCTTCATCCAGCGCTCTCAGGAGGAGAAGCTTCATTCTGTTTCAGCCCAACAAAGTGAACAAATTCATAGAAAAGGGGACTAAGAGAATCACATAAAGTACTTAACTGTGAAGGTCATTTGTCCTTGTTCTGGTCACAGCATGTCTTCAGAGAGCCAAGGGAAGCTGTGACCATATTAAACCACAGCACCCCATTCTATGTATTGAGCACAGGGGTGGGGGCAGGCAGCATTTGGAAGGCCACAGACCAGGCAGCCCCACTATGAAAACCTACAGTCAGATGTTTCCAGGACCTGACTTATGTTTAAATACTTATTTTTAAATTTTTATTTATTTTTATGGAAAAAAGGTAAAACAAAATTTCATAATAAAAGAATAGAAGAAGAACAATAGCTACTACATGTTGTTATCTTTAAAGTAGTTGCTCAGGGTACAAGATGTGAGCATAAAAAGTTCTCCTGTCTCTTAATTCATTAAAAATATTTGTGCTAAACATTTATTTAAAATAGCAAATTATGTCTCCGGTTTGTACTTAAGCACTGGCTTTTCCTCTGTATAAATGAAAAGTGGCATTAATGTTTTATGTTGATCACTCCGCTGCAAAACAAAAAATAAGACAAAAAATTTGGGGGGATCCCCCACCCCAGCTGCCACTCACATTGCATTGAAGCTAGCGTGAGTGGCACACACAGACAAGCGTCTGACACTTAGCTGAGTTCTCTGACAGGAGCATGAAGGAAAGCAGCAGGAATGGCAGCATCAAATGTTTAATTTCACTTCTCCCTAAATATTATCAAATTCCATTCCCAGCAACTTTTCTTCTTGACTCATCCTTTTTGAGGCAGCTCAAGTGGAAAAAGAAATAGCTTAGATGCAAGTAAAAGAACTTCATTCAACAGAAAAAATTCTTCAGCTAAATGCAAGGGACTAGGCAAGTTTTTATTTTTCTATGTATATTATTTAGCATAATGATTATCCAGCATGCCCCTTTTTTATTTTAAAGTCTGCTTCTTCTATTCCCCTCGGGAGAGTGTTTTTAGTTCTGTGGAGCATGAATTTTTCACTTATCCACTGATATTAGGTATAAAAATACCTTTTAATAGGAGGTTGTATCTTTAATGGTCTCTCCAATAAGTGTTTCTATAAATATTGAATAAGCTTATTCAGAAAAAGGCAATGCTCCCATTTCTGGATCCTTCATCGTCTACCTTAATATCAACTGCTGAGTTCCAGCTCATGGATGTGCAAAGCTGACATGAGTTTCAATCCTGAACACCTCTCTTGTTTGGGCTTCCAATCTTAATTAATGAATTAACTAGTTAATTAATTTTGCTTTAATGGGATTTCTCCTCATCCCTGAGCTAGGCTGTGACATTTACTGTCTGACTGACCTTGACTAAATTACTGAACTTCTTTCTGGCTCATTTTCCTTTGTATAAAATGAATACAGCAGCTGTACAGGTGAAAGTTGGATGATTTGACCTAGGTAATATGCTTGGGAGAAGCCCCAGCTTATCATCAGTATCTTTGTTATCATCATCGCTCAACTCAGGTATTTCCTTTAGTTTTATCAGGGGCTTCCAAGGAAATGACACTACCATAACCCCCAATATGGTGTCTCGGTCTATGGTAAAGCACAGTTCAACAGCTGACATCATTAGTTTGCTTGCCAAGAAAAGGAGCAACAATCATATCGACATCATTGTGTTGCGAGCTGATGCGTGTCAGATAATGAACAAAATGTCACACACAGCAGGCCTTTAACAAGTGCCAATGCTAGTGTCACAGACTCTTGCTTTTAGGTGAGCTTTCTAAGAAGTTTTAACCATGCAAAGCAACCTCTCCAATAAATTCATCTCCTCCATCCTTAATGGAGTATTGGATACATTTTATGTGCCAAGCACTCGCTGTTGTAGCTTTATGTGAGACTGAATAGGACTGACATGGGACCAGGGTCTTATGCACCTACTCTCATGGGGGTGACTGCCAGGTGCAACTGCAAAAATGAAACAAAGGAAGGGACAGCAAGGAAGATCAGAACAGGAGATGGGATTTCAGCGTGGCTAGAGTGGCCTAGGAAAACCACTCTTAGGTTGACACTGAGTAGACACACCTGAAGGAGGTGGAGAAGTGAGGGCACGCAGGGCCAGTATGGGCAGAACCTTCCCAACAGAGGGATTAATCTGGGACAGACACTACCCATGGGACAATGCCATTTCTTTCTTTTTGTCCATTATCTTCTCAATTATCTCTCTAACCCTGGAATAGAAGTTCTCAAAGGCACATCAGAGAGTAGACGGGTTTTGGGGAATTCGGGTTTTAACTGTTAAGAAAACATGAAGTCATTAGGAAGCAGCCCAACCAGCCACTGTCCAAGATGATTCACCTTCAGAGACTCAGTACTTCCTGTCGAGCTTCCTTTGAGTTCAGAGAGCATCAGTTTTAGTTTCTAAACTGCTGATAGGGCACATCCAATAATTAGATTACCACATGATGCTAGTCGCAAGGCCAACACCAGTGGAGTGATTAGTTATTATCCTCTTGAAGAATAATCTGTGGGCAAAATATTATTAGATTTGATTTTTCTAAAAAGCTGGGAGTAAAGCTATTTAATTAAGATTGTGTCAAAGCATGGCTCCGTTTCCCCCTTTGGCCCTTTTCTTTTCATTTCAAATATGAAAGCATTCCTGATGGGAAAATGTAAAGAAATCAGTTTGTCTTCATTATCGCCAAAGTAGAAGCTTTATTTCATCATCCCACTACCAGTCTGTACCAAGAACTTGCTGTCAGGGCTCTTTTGTGCAGGAAAAAAATCTAATATGATGTAATCCACGAGGGGATGTGGTTGAGCATCGTTTGATGTCAGAAATCCCAAGTGGGAACCAGTGTGTGGGACTTTGGGATTAACTTTTCATTTATTTGTTCAACCCATGCATTTCTTCACTTTGTATTAATTGAATTCCTCATTTATGCAAGCTACTGCACTGGGGGGCTGAGTGCACAGTTAAAGAAGAAATGAAGTTACAGGGGCTCTTGCTGAAAGCCACTGAGTGACAGAAAGTCATCAAGGAAAGAGAAGACTCAGTGCCACGCTTTCATTCATTCCCTAGGAAGCCCCTCCCCCCACATGCCAAACGGACTCCTGCTCAGGTCTGGGCTCTTCCACCGCCCCCAAACCCACCCCCAAACACCCCATTTCCGCTTAGAGTTCTGAGTTTTCTTTGGGCAATCACTCCACATAATTTCATGTTTCATCCACTGTGTTATTGCTTATATACGATCTTATTTCCCTGTTAACTTGCATAGGACGGAGGCCACATCTCTTGCATCTTTATTACAAGATATCTACCACTTTCACCTTGCTTACAGCAGGCATTAGTTTATTTGGAAATGAACAGAACTTCTGACAATGTTTCTCACTGGTCTAATTTGACTGCAGTAGTCTGTTTACCTCCACCACCCACCATCCACACTAGCTCCTTCCAGCCTGCTGCTCCGTATAGTTGTCACACACTTACTTGTTGGTCTCATATCCACCCATTCTTCCTCTCTCCTCCATCTCTCCTTCCTTTTTCCTGTTAGATTTCTCTCTCTTTCTTTCTTTCCTCCCTTTCTCTCCCTCTGGGTCTCTTTCTTTCTTCATTTTTTTCTTTCCTTTCTTCTTTTCTCTTTCTTTCTTTCTTTCTTTCTTTCTTTCTTTCTTTCTTTCTTTCTTTCTTTCCCCCATTCTCTATTTTCTTTTTTCCATGCCTTTTGTATCACCAGGCCTTAACCTCCAAAGTGAGAGAAAGTACAGGCACATGCTACTGTACCCAGCAAAATCTAAAGCCCTCACAGTATGATTTATTGTCCCCTGAGGACCCATATATTAAAGGGTTGTCCCCAGGTAGGCTCTACTGGGTGATGAGAAGGAAGTGAGGTTTCTTGAAAGGGGTACGGGAGCCTCCTCCTCTTCCTCCCTGCCTCCCGTCCACCCTGAGCCATAAGCCTCCTCTGCTGTGTACTACACCTTGCCACCGACCCCAGAGCAATGGGGCCAAGCAACTGCAGGTGGAATCCTCTGGCATTGTGAGTCAAAACCTTTAAATTTGATGACCTCAGGCATTTTGTCCCATAGTAATATTAATTGCCATGTCAAACTTATCAAGGGATAATCAACATGGAAGGCGAGAATCAGAAATGGAATTAGAGGCCAATGACAAGCCTGGTTCTCCTCTGTTTCTTCCCACCTGGCCATCTCTTGTCCCTGGGAGGTAGAAGAACTCCAATTAAAAGCATGCTGGCAACAGAAACAGTGCAGCATTTTGGGCTGAGAATTACTAATTTCTTCTACCTAATGGTTTAGTAGTCAGTGGGCATCTATAAACCGTCTAATTTGCTTTCGTATGTTACATTTTAGAAGCAAACAATTTACACTAACACAATTGTTATGTTAAAAATGGCGCTAATTTAAGCTTTCTAACAATACAAATGCATGGCTTGTAACTCTTCAGTTATTGTTAGTCCACACATGAGAACACGGCACAAAGTAGCTTGTTTTGTCTCTTGGAAACAGAAACAACTTCAAAAAACAAAGGCTTGTACACTAATTCCCCAGGAGAGGGGGCCCAGCCAACAGGAGTGCATCCTACCCATCCTTAGCAGCAAAAGGAAGCTAGAGGACAAAGAAACAGACAGAGGAGCTGGAAGGTGAGAGAAGGAGGAGGGGATGGAGGCAAACGTTCCCCGGATGACTGAAGAAACAAGGGAAACACAATCAGAGGAGGAGAAAGCACGCTCTGGTCTCAGGAGAGAATGCAGGCTACATCTGGGAGACAAAGTCCCTTGAGCCACAGTGGCCTGTTTGATGACCTGGTTGCTCTGGGCCAGCATCCAGTTACCACCTGGCGGGCTCAGCAGCAAGCTCTCCATTAGTGCCTTCTGTAAAGCTGTGGATCTTCTTTCCCTTCTGGAAGAACCCTTCCTCCTTGCCAAGCTGGGCATCCTTTGCTGGCTCCCAGAATGCGAAGCCAGTAGCATCCAAACCCAATTAATTGCCTTAATACCCTTGTGCACTGCCGAGCAGGTCCGGATAACAAAAGGCCACAGAAAAGCAGCAAGGCTGTAAGCACACAGGAAGCAGGACTCCTGGCACAGATGAGGGGTCCGCGGGCTCGAGATGCATAAAACACACTTTTTTCTTGTAAAATAAAACAAAGAAATGATCCATTTGTTATTTGGGAAGAGAATTCTATTCATGTATTTATTTGTGAAGAAAAAAGACATCAGAGACATAAGAACACATCCAAAGAGAAAAAAAAAATTTCCTGGCTGTTGGCCTTTGCAATTTTGAGAAAAATTGCATGGGATGCTGATAATTTGCTAGAGGGATATGGCGGTAGCTTGAGGTGTGTTTGTGCCATTTTTCTAAAAGAGAATTAAAAAAAGAGAAAATGGCTTGCAATTTGCAAAAGAAGAAATGCAAAAGAAGTCAGAATATCTTGAGAAAGGGCAGAATATTAGGCTTTTTGACTTACTGCTGTATAATTATTTTTAAATATTTTAAATGACTACTATGCTAAATTTCTTCTTTCTACATGAGCTTCAGAAAAACATGGAAAATTGATTGTTCTCACTCTTGGTCTCCAGTTTATGTTTATTTATCTAAATATAACTGTATTTAGAGAAAATCCAGGATTTTTTTTTTCTGAAGCTCCAGCCAAATGCTCAAAATTTCTAAAATGGCACTGAAGGGAAAGAAAATGTCCCTGGTGGTGCAATTCCTAAAAACAGGCTTTATTTTCTCCTTCCCCAGGGGCAAAATATTTACCATAGGAAAGCTATCCTGGTACTTCTTTCTTGCTACATGGGAACTTCAGCCAGATTCCCCTTGAAATGCTCTTCCTCCCAGCCCAAGGGATAGACACAAAAAAGGAAATCAAAGAGCAAAAGCTCCAGCTATAATTTGCTGTGCGATCTGGAGTAAGATAGTTAACCTCTCTGTGCCAGTTCCCTCATCTATATAATGAGCACTGTAATTCCTTACTTCCTAGATCTCATTGAGAACTTACAGAAACCACCTGTACACACACACACACACACACACACACACACACACGTGCGAGCGCGCGCACAAATTTAACAAACAACTCACGTAAAACAACCCGCTCAGACACAATAGTTAATACCTCATAAATGCTACTAATTCCTGGCTCCCATACAGACTCCCCTGCTCTTAACCATAGAGCCTTTCCTAGGGTATATATTTTTTACCTTACTCAATAAATTTACTTTGTCCAAAGTGTTTCATGTGTTTTCTTCATTATCCATGTTGAAATTATTTTATTATTCACATAATGTGCTTCATTCCTTGTCTAAGATTGAGCCAGTTTATCCTTGATCGTCGTATTTGATGTCGTTCTTATCAGAATCCCTGACGGAATCTGAATTTTAAAAAACCTCCCACATCGAAGCAGCCTTGTGTGCATTCCCTTGAGTTCTCTTTAGATCTGCCTCTCCAGCCCGGCATCTGTCACCTTTTGCTAAACTATTTTTCATCGCAGGCACTTGGCATCTTTGCATGCTTCTATCGGTGCTCTGAATCTTGTTTTTCACTTGGATACCCACCCCCTTGGCCGCGATGAGATATTGATTTTTGCTTCTAGTCATTTAACATGCGCATAGACACCCGGTAGACCAATTTACAAATGATTGCAAAAGTGCACTGGCAAATCTGAGAGTGTTTTTCACTAAGAAAGAAAAACACAGACTATGAAAATCTCACACCTTTCAAATGGGCTCGCTTAATGCGCTTTCTGTCTCCTAATGAGCATTTTCAATCACCACCAAAGACCTTGTTGTCGTCTTTATCCTGGGAACCACAGAAGCCCCTCCCCCGCTGGGACGGGATGGTGCCCCTGGCTCTGTGGTCTGGGCTTGGTCTTTCCTGCCCAGAGGCCTGGCCAGGCCATTCCTTTCTGGAGCTTGGACTTTGTCTCAGCAGGCTGACTTGTTCTAAAGCCACCGCCAGGGGTTAATATGCAGTTCCTTGACCCACCCGGCAGGCACCACCAGCTCCCCTGACCCACCTGTCAGGCCCTGCAATTCATGGCCCTGCCTAGGGCAGAAGCCGTGCCCAGCAGAGCAACTTGCATCAGATTGTATATTTTAGGGTTATTTATTAGGCCTCGGCTTGCAAGTCTGGCCTGGAGCTTCTCACTTGGGGTCTGTTTGCCTTACACAGCCAGTCTCCGAGGTGTAATTTGGAGACATAGAGAAGTCAGGGTAATTTTCCTTCCTCTGGTGACAGTGTTATTATTGAGAAGGAAGGATGAGGACCACTTACTGTGCTAATGACTGCTTCTCATTTCAGAGCTCCGGGAGCTGGGGGATGCAAAAGACTGTTCTCAGCCAGATCCCCTATGGCCTCACCTGGAGTCCTTCTCCCTGGGAAGGCACCGATAATGGCTTTCTTCAAAAATCCTTCTCTCTACCCTATCACCTCTCAAGATTGTAGAGCCACTGTATCTGGACACTGAAGTATGCAGGGTGTCACAGGGTCATCTGAGTCTGTTTTCCATTGTTTATTTGTGACGCCTCCTCAGGAGGCTGACTCAACACTAGGCATCTGTGAGTGCTGGGGAGGACAAAGGAGAGGCCCAGAGCATAGTCCTGAGCATCCACGCACCACTCCCCCTGCCCTTGTCCCTTGCCTTCCCCCACCTGTGCCTGGTCATGCTAACCTTCTGGTCTCCCAGCATGCTGAGGAAGCTCCTAGCCAGGCATACTCCTCCCTCACCATCCCCTATGCTTTGTGATCTCTGAGGGCTGAACCCAGGATCTTCATCCTGAGCCACCTCTAGAGTCCTTTTACAGTTTTGGCTGTGGGGCAGGGTCTCACTAAGTCCTGGGCTGGCCTGACCTTGTTATCCTGCTTCTTCCACCTCCCAAGAGCTGGGATTCCTGCATCCCATGCCAGGCACCTCTTCTCCTTCTTCTTCTTCTTCTTCTTCTTCTTCTTCTTCTTCTTCTTCTTCTTCTTCTTCTTCTTCTTCTTCTTCTTCTTCTTCTTCTTCTTCTTCTTCTTCTTCTTCTTCACCTTCATCCCTGTCCTATTCCCCTTCTCAGGAACCCCTTCCCTGCCTTGCTCTGGAATAGGTCTGTCAGGCTGCTGCCTGAAGTTCTCAGCACTTGCAGTGTGCAGCCTTCAATGTCTTTCCACTGGAAGTGGATGTGAGGCTGTGCTCAACTCCTCCCATTGTGGGACAGAGCTGAGTCTCCCAGGAATGGGAACCTTCTTTATCTGACTATAGGAATCATCACTTGGCAGTAAGCCTTTAGCATTGGGACTTGAATCAGCAGGAGGGCACATGTATGTACTAATCCCACCATGGCCTTTCCTCTTGTGCTCCGGACAAAGAATGAAGACAGAGCTGCATCATGGTATTTGGGGCATGAAAACGAGGGAGTACACAAGATCCATGCACACTATACTCTTCTTGACATGATGTATGTGTGTGGATAACCATTAGGGATAAACTGAAACTCAGCTAAATTTTAATGGATGTCACTTCCAATAGACTCTGAGATAGGAAAAGCAGACTGATTGAAAGTTGATGTGTATGCATGCAGGACTATTTATGTAGAAGATGGAATTTAGAGTATCAAATAAGTTAAAAACTGAAGCACTGAAGAATAACCATGGTTTTCCTTGAAAGGATATTTTCTGAAACAGAGCCCAGATCTAAGAATCTTAATTCTTTTTTCATTTATTTTTTGATTGTGGAAGTTCCTTTACTCTCCATGTCTGCCTCCTCCCTGATCCAAACACCCAGGCATCCCGGGAATTTGGCCAAATTTGAGTTGAGTCATTTGTATTAATCATGAATTCAAGCTCTGTTCTGTTAAGCCCCAAGAGATGTAGTTCAGTGTGAAGACCTTGAGTTCAATCTCTAATATTGGAAGAAAAAAAAAAGTAGAAATAAGAAAGAGAAATCAAACTTATCTACTCATTTAATAGCCACTAAGGAGTAGCCACATGCCAGATATCATGACCAGATTCAGAGCCACACGAAGACCCAGTTCCTGACCTCAGATGGGGAATGTGGGGTTTGGAATCACATCCCCTGAGGTAGAATCACAAACCTGCCACTACAAGCTCCATGCATTTGGACAAGATGTTTTAGCTCTCCGCCATTACTTTCTACATCTGTAAAGTGAGGTTAATGCTGCTTATCTCTTAAGGTTCACTTGAAGATTAAGTGAGACATAAGCACTTAGAAAGTAAATCAGATCAAGGCAGGCTCTCACTCCAAACCTTCTACAGGCTTGGTGGGAAATAGGGGAGGGTTCAAAGTGCTGAACGTGGTGACCTGCACTGGCCCCTGTCTACCTCCCTCTCACATCTCTTCCTCCTTGTAGCCTCACCCTGTGTTTCCCAAATGTTACCCTTCCCTCTTTCTCTAGCGTTCCTGAAGTACCCAAACACAGGACCTGGCTACCTCCTTGGCTGTGACTCCTCCTCCAGGACTCGTAAGGCTTTATTCACATTGTCCAGGTCTCTGTTGTGGTCACCTCCCCAGAGCCTGCCCTCCAGCCCACGATCACTTCGACCTATTTTGCTTCTCTTCCTGGCTATAATTCCTGGCTGACATTATTGATGATGTATTTTTTTTTCTATCTCCTCTTTCAGAATGGAAAACCCACAGCAGCAGATCCTTTATTTATTTTTGTCTTTGCTGTCTCCCCATTCCTGAACCTGTGCTTGATACTCAGATATTTGCTAAATAAATAAATGATAAATGTTTTTTCATCCTGTCCTTGGTATATAGTAGAAACTCAATAAATGTCAGTTCTTTTCCTTTGCCCTTCTCAGCAAGGAGCTTAAACTTTAGAGCTGAAGATAAGGAGCATGAGATGGATTTTTTTTGGATTTAGTTAAGCCACTTGGATCTTTTTACATCCCAATAACTACATGCTGCAGAACCTAACAGAAAGTGAATCCTCGTTTTATGTTTTAATCAATTTGTTCCACATAAAGTATGTCTAGGGTGATAAGAACAAGTGTTAGAAAAAATAAAGAACCAGAACAATTCATGGGATTTGCTCTTTAGTTCTTGTTCTTCTTAGCACTGCCTGCCTCAAAAGGAGGGGTCTGGAGGACGCACTGCTCTGACTGCAGGACTAACAGCACGATTAATGGAGCCTCTTTTAATTAACCTTGCTATTGAAAGATGCATGAATGAAAACTATTTCTGTCCCTTCTCTAGAATGAATTGCACGGAGATGTTCCTTTGCTGAGCTGAACTCCCTGAATCATGAGTTATTCTGCCACCATGGACACCTATCTCTCCTTGCCTCAGTTTCCTCAAAGATAATTGAGGTCAAGCACTGTAGGTGAATAGAAATCCCATTCGGTCACGCTCCTCTGTCACCCTTCCTCTGATCGTCCTTTCCTATTCCATTTATTCATCTTTTCTTTTCTTCCAGACCCTTTCTTACCCACCCCCTTCTCACTTATGTGTCAAGTGACAAAGGGCAACAGAAAGCATTATCCAACTTTTTGAGAATATTTGGAAAGAATGGCAGCTTGCTGTGCTAGCATTTATTTCCAAAGAGGGAGAATAAATATTTTAGAGATGATAGTAAGTGGTGGTGAAAAGGAAAATTGAGTTCTTTAGTAGCAACTTTGGAGCAGAGAGAACTTTTTATGCAGTGGGCAGTTGCTGTACTTCATCACTGTTAGAGTAATCACCAGTGTGGTGGCGGGCGGTGCTGCCCCAAATATGTCATTATGTGTGAAGGTCACTCTGAGCCAAAGATAACTGAGAAGTACAGATAAAAGAAGAGCCCTCTGTTGCTTACATGTATTTCCCTCTCCAAAGGAACCCCTCCGCTTCCTCCACATCAGGAAGAAATTACTCTTTCAGCACTAGAAGTGGCTCTGTCTCGAGTCTGCACAAATAAACCTGATAGACATAACCCTATGTCATTAATTTCCCTATATATTTACCCACCTGCCATTTGTCTCCCCTAGAAGCCCAAACACTTTTCCTCTATGCTATCACTTATTGATGTTATTGTTCATTGTTAAAATGATATGTGAGGTCTTAGGCCTCATTACTTCATTGGACTTCCTCTTTGCTCTATGTGTGTATGATAATTAAAACATTAACATCAAATACAATGTCTATGCCTTTTCTCCTACTAATCTGCCTTTTATCAGTTTATTTTGTTGATCCCTAGCTACTGTACCTAAGCAAATAGCAGGAAAACTTTATGTGTTTGCTTGATTTTTGCCTTCTGCTTTCATTCTGCCTATATTTTTGTATTAGCTTACAGAATTTTCACAGCAGACATCAATTATCACCCTAATGTGTAGATGAGGAAACTGAGTCTCAAAAGACCCTCAGCCAGCCAGCCATAGAACCAGGCTAGTATTCCATTAGCCCAACCACAGAGGCCACACGTAGGCATCCCACATTGTTGACCCCATGTCCAGCTGATTCGCCTCTGGGCCTCAGTCTCCCCAGATGATCTCCATAATGCCTCCACTAGCCATTTTGGATTAAGACAGAACTCTTGTTCTTTAGGGCTGAGGGAATAGCTCAGTAGTCTAAGCACCTACCTGGCAAGCACAGGGACCCAGGTTTGATCCCCAGTACCACATGCCATACTGGCCCCCAAATTCCAGCTCCAGAACTCTGGGCACACTGTACTGGCCAGCCAAACCAGGAATGGTGGCACATGCCTATAATCCCAGCACTGGGGAAGCTGAGACAGGAGGATCACTATGAATCTGAGCTGCACAGTAAGACCAAGTACCAAGTAAATAAATAAATAAATAAATAAATAAATAAATAAACAAATAAATTTTAAAAATTTATAAAAGAAGCTCTTATTCTTTCTCTGTATCTGAAATCACCAAGAGACAATTGAGGAGAAAACAGCAGTAGACATACTAGCTCTATGGGAAAAGCTCCAAGCTGTTTCAATGACTGGAGATATATTTCACTGAAGGGCAGACTGAAGGGCAGGTTGAGTTTTGGCATCCTGGGATAGAGGAGAAGAGAATCAGTGTGAGTATATGGCAGTTTCTAGGGGTGCAATGAGAACAATAAAAATCAGATGTTGCAGTGGGGAAAAGAAGGCTTCCATCCTATTAGGGCCAGATTTAACAAGTTTGGGGGAGAAGTTCGTCAAAGGGAGAGGCTTGGTTTGTAAATATTAAATAAAAAATTAATAATTCAGCTCATTTTCATGTCTTTCTCTGATGATAGGGCAACCCTTGATTCGTTCTTATTCTTCATTCTCTCTTAGTTTGCAGTCAGTGGTAAGCTCCCCAAAGGTTTGCTGAAGTTAGACTCCTAGGAATGCTTCCTTCTTTTCTGACAGTGTAGAGCTAAGATTGGGAGGATGGGCAAGACTCCTGGATATTTTTGGCTCTAAGAGTGGAAATGGCATGCAGCCCTTCTCCTTTCCTCTTGGCCTTGGTCTTCCGCCTAAAAGAGAAGGTGTGCACAGGGGCCAGATTCAAGAGGACGATTGTGAACATCAAACCCAAACGTTTTAGGGTTGGCTCGTCTAAAGAAGGAAAAAACAGACTACATTATTCTGAAGTTCTGTAAAATCAAAGTAAGGATATAAAGATGGTAATGGGACATGTCAAACTGCAAGGAAACAAAGGAATAAGAAAGATCTCTATGAGGATAGGTGTGAAAGAGACTGAAGGTTAGCCTGAATTATAGCACAAGTATGTGGTTAAAAGTTCCTGAAAGCGTGAGATTAGGAACATTGTCAATAATTTATAATGATATGAGTGCCCGCCTTACTAACTCTCATCCATATTTTAAGTACACCAACTGCCTCCACTGTCGCATAGAACTCCATTTGCACTCTGAGCAGACACTTCCCCAAACTCAGGCTCCCTCCAGATAGAATGTTACTGAATTAACAGTCAGTGTTTTGTTTCCCTTTTTTTTTTTTTTTTTTAA
>PVKN010014002.1:0-19518 GCA_004027915.1 Capromys pilorides | reverse complement strand
GGAAAAAATCATATGTACATGAAAAAAACCTGGTATTTTAGAAAAATGAAATCTGAGAAATAAAAACAAGTATTTAAAATAAGATTGTTTAATTTTTCATGGATATATCACTTCTTTAAAATGTAAGTAAGATAATGAAGACTTTTCTAAATTCTTAAAACTACTGTGAAAATATAACACCATTCACACCTAACATTTATTTCTGAAAGATGGCTTAATTTCCCTTATGTCTCTGCATAGGCAACACTGCTGTTGCAATGCAAAGAAAACAGAAATTACTTCACCAAAACCTACATTAGACTTCTGCCCTCAATTAGACTTGAATCTGTAACTGCTAATCTATTGAGACAAGTGAGACAGATGCCTATGCTATTTAACTTTCCCATTCTAAGACTCCAAATTTTGGTGAAAAAGAAAACTTAGAAATGTCTCTGAGCTGCAAATACAGCTCAGAGGTAGAGTGCTTTCCTAGCATGCATGTGGCCCTGGGTTTAATACAGGAACTTTGCTTAATCCTATTTTTGTGACTTCAAAAATCTACATATATATGCAGTAAATGCTTATATCCTAAAAGCAATTAAATAAGATTGAAAAGATAAACCATCTTAAATACCTCAAAATATATAAACTTGATGGTTTATAATTTACAAATCAGAAATCTGAGTTTTGTAGGCTCCTAAGGACTTAAGTGTTAGTTAATTCCAATGGCACAGTGGCCTAAGTCCAGCAAAGCACAGGTAAGCTGTTAACCTTGGTACTAGAGGACAGGGAGAGGCCTTTACATGAGCTAGTACCTTAATCTGCCAGAATGCCACAACACCAATGACAGATCCGTAACACTGAATGGATACCAAATTCCTTCATCAAATCACAAAAAGATGTTTATGTAAGTAAATACTTAAAACTATAAATGCCTCACTTTTAAAAGCCAAATATGATGAAAGTATGAAAGAGAAGCAAAGGCCTATTAATTAAATCATGACATTCTCAGCATGATATATTTAAAATGTACCTTTATCATAGAGTAGGTATTAAGAGAGGTTTAATGCTGATCCAAGATCAACTAATCACTAAGAAGAGCAAAAAGTTAAAATAAAAATAATCAGTTTTGCTTAGGCTCCTCAAATGAAATATTTATTGGCCACTTAGGTGCTCAGCTTTTGTCCACATAGGATCAAGGATGTGAAACAAGTGTGTCCAACACCCTCATGAAGCCTTTAATCTCACCAGGGAAAGTCTAACTATGTATTATATATTATCAAGTAAGTTGTTCAGAACCTGAGAGACTGGACATTCAGAAATGCTTAGGGAGGAGGCAACACTGTGTTTGCATGGGTCTCAGGATGGCAGGTGACTTATGTCCTAGAAAGAGTTTGGTCAAAGATATAAAAGCTTGTGATGAGATGGAACACCCTACCGTTTAGAGACAGAAGAGGACAGAGAACAGCAAGATGGAATCCCTAGCTGAGGCTGAAAAACTATATATCCTATATGCTCTGAAGCTTCTGATCAGAGAAAGTCACCTTTATCCACACACTCAGCTAGGTGGACCACTCTGGAGTGAGGCAGCAAGCGATGAATCACAGATAAAGACTAGAGACAGAAAGCATGAAGTGCTGTGGGTAACACAGGAGGCCGAGCACCCTCACCAGTGCTCAAGGCAGCAGCTACCACTGGCTGTGGCAGGCTCTAGGAGCTTGCAAGGCAAGCACTCTATACCATCTCACTTAACCCTCATTAAAACATTAGCATTTTCCCCATTTTCCAGATAAGAAAATGGAAGTTCAGAGTGTCTGAGTTTTTCACTGGGCAGAATCAAGAGGTGGAACCAGCCTAGGTAACCAGCAGCAGATGAATGGATGAAGAAAAACGTGCGTAGTCACAATTAAAGACTGAAGAGTGGGCGTGGTGGTGCACGCCTGCAATCCCAGGATTGGGCAGGAAAACAGGAGGACTACTATGAGTTCAAACTGTGTAGTGAGATGCTGAACAAAAAAGATAGATAGATAGGACAGACAGACAGACAGACAGACAGAAAATCTGTTATTTGCATAAAATGGATCAATTGGGCTAGGGAGATAGCTCCATGGCACAAGTGTCTGCTGGGCAAGTGCAAGGTCATGAGTTCAAACCCCGGTCCCACAAAAAAATGTAAAAATAAAAATAATACATAAAATAAAATGGATCAATCTAGAGATGATGTTGAATGAATAAATTTAACTCACAAACACAAGTATTACATGTTCTTCACAGTATGTAGAATCTAAAACTGATAAAAATGACAGAAAGTAGAAGGGACATTATTATCAGACAGGAAGGGAAGAAGAGAGTACAAGGTACAAGGGCAGGCACCAGGGAGCAAAGGATGATCAAAGCACTGTTCTGCTCCTCAAACACCCCCAAAGTGGTACAAGGGAGGTGATGAGGAAGGGGACAGTTAAAGGATGTCACGCACCTGTACAGGTCTGCCAGAATGGAAGTGTTATGGTTTGTGTGTAGCTGTCCCCTCAACGCCTCATGCAGTCGGGGAGAGGTGGCAGGGGGGTGCGCTTCTAGAGTTTGAGACTAACTCATGATCCACTGGGATTATGTGTTTCAGTAGTGCTGGGATTATGGATTTTAGTACTGCTGGGATTACGGGTGTGACCTGAGGCAGATAGCCTGAGGCAGAGAGCCTGAATGTAACAGAAGAGAGAGAAACAGTCTCTCTGTTGCTCTCTGTTGTCATTGCTCTGTTGCCTCTGTTGCAATTGTTCCATTGCCATGAACTGCTGCTCTCTGCCTTGTGCCAGTCTGCCTTGGAGCTGGCTGAGTATGGACTGAAACCTCCAATAACTGTGAGCTAAATAAACCTTTCCATCCTGCATTTTGGGTGTCGGTATTTGTCCCAGCAATGAGAAAAGAGTGACTGAGACAGGAAGCATTAAGCTATATAACCAATATGCGTGAATGAAACCATGAACAGAAAAAGAGATAGAGACAAGATTTAAACCAAGGTTTCTGCTTGGAAACTTTTTACTCTGCACAGGATACAGAGTAAAAGAAAACATGAAAGCAGAGATGTTTCAGAGGGTATCTGGAAAGTTCCTGGAGATTTAACTAACAAAACTAAAGTGACTCGAGTCAGTGCTTGGTGGACATCTTAAGCAGAAAGTGGCAGGAAAGAAAGCAGGGAGAGGTGCTGTCTTGGCAAAGCACGGGTGCATCGACAGTGCCACAGCAGTGCCCTGTGCCCTTGTGACCCTCAGTGGTCTCCGAACTTTGACTCTGGCACTTGCTACTACTGACCTGGATGCACAAAACCTGCCCTGCTGTTCCTGAAGTTTTACTCACAAGCCCTATCTTCCTGGCTTGTTCCAGGGCCTTATCAGCGCAGTTCAGATTTCTCTGCTCCTCTTCATATGCTATCTGTCCTTCTTCGACTCTCGCTCAGATTCATATCTTCCTGCTCTTGGGCTCAGACTGGAAAGCTACCCCTAATTATGATTGTTCCCTTTGTCTCACACCAGCCACAGGTCAACCTGAGTGAAGCAAGCATTCTCTCCTGTCCTGTCTTCCCGGCTGGCACTCCATCGGGCGATTGCAAGGCCCTCTGAAAATGACTCCAATTAAGCTATCCAGATACAAATAGAGAATTGAAAGCTTAAGAGACAGGAAGCCTAGAAGATATTTCCTGGGTTTTACACAGATTTTAGTTGATGTATGTTATACATGATTACAATTTCTACTCATCTTTCATGTCTACTAACTTAAATAGAACTGGAGGAAGATGCAAAACTATGTTACGATCACTAGGGATGAGAGTGCATGACCAGGAGTGCTCTCTCTCTATTAAATTTCTGCTGCTTGACCTCTCCTTGGTGAATCCTGCAAAGTGAATCAGGCACAGTTATACTCTTAACACCTTTCTCTCAAAATTATACTGTTAGGTTTATTACAACTTTTAATGTTTTGTTCTCACTTTCCTGTACTGAATTTCATTTCAGGGTCTTACTCTTAAACAGGGAAAGCCAACTGATTTTTGCTTGTCACTACAATGAAATCTGCTACTGATAAAATGGAATTTTCACACTGCAGTGGAATGTCTTTTAATTGCTTATTCTTGCAGAGGAACTTTATATACAATATCAAAATGACTTCAAAAGCATACAGCATAGCATAGCATCAATTTTACATATATTAAAAGTCACAAGTGCCTGAAGAAAGTTGTACTTTCTTCAACTAGCTTTACATTGTCTATTTTATTTGGGATATTGATGGAGGACCCAGGGCCTTTGCACTGAGCTACATCTCTAAGTCTTTTTCAATTTTTTTATTTTCAGACAGGGTTTCATTAAATCAGTAAGTCATCCAGGCTAAGCTCAAAAGTTTTATTTTCATAATAAATCAGCCTCCCAGAGTGCTAAGATTATAGGTATGTATCACTATGCAATTCTACAACAATATTGTTTTTTAATCAAATGATTTAGAAGATACCACTTACTTGAGATTTAAAGTTGTATAATCTAAAGGTAGAAAATGAATTCAGAATTTTGTTCTCTAACCTTTAAATCGTGCTTTCCTGAGGACATAAAAATCATAGACAAGCCTTTAGCTTCTACTGTTCTACTGTAAGCTCCAAGAGGGCAGGAGTTTTGCCTGTGGTTATCTAATAATTGACTCCAAAATAATACCTGGTATACAGCAAGTATTCAACAAGTGCTCGCTAAGTAATTGAACAAATGCATCTATCTGCTGCTTTCTGAAATCCCATAACAATTATTCACACAGAAAAGTTCCTTCTGCCTGGCACTGACAGCACACAGCAAGAAACCAAAGAAATTGAGAAGATTTGATCTCATTTACAGGATTTTAAACATTTAAGTTGAAAGCTCAGCAATTTGATCATTTCTAAGTCATGATATAGAAATAAATAAATGTGTTCAAGATATCATTAGAACATTTGAATAATTTTTATACACTCCCAGTTAAGCTGGCACTGGGGGGAAGGGGATGATTGTAAAAATCAATTAGTTCAATCAGCTTTTATCAAAATGATGTAATTCACTGTCAAAGTGAAAGGTTATATATATATATATATATATATATATATATATATTACATTATATAATTAATGTACATTAATGCATATTTAATGACCATATATAAATAACCACTCATATATAATAAAGATTTTGATAATGTATCAAAAGTGTTGTTTGGTTTCAAGTTCTCAGTCAAAATTTCTACACCTGCTTACAGGCAAAACCCAAATCAGAATTTACAACTGATTTTCTTACTACAAATACAAATTCTTTTTTATTTTTTCTTTTGTTTTCCCCCTTATTTTACAGAAAACTGAAACCAAAAGGAGCCCTGTCTCCCCGTGGAGATGAAGGAGAAAGGGGAGGAGAGTGGGGAGGGGCCACACAAATGAAAATTGCTGGTGTGTGTGCACTGAGTGGGTTTTCCAGCTGCAGAGGGCAAAGTCCCCCACTTCTGCTGTCCGTGGACATGAGGCCAGAATGCCTTCTCAGTCTTCTGCTGCCAAGTGCACTACCAGTAGCTCACTCACCTGAGTGAGGATGGTGGCAGTCCCATCCGTGGCCTCGACGGTGAGGTTATAGTGTGACTTCTGCTCTGCGTCAAGGGGCTTGGCAACGATGATGGTCCCAGTGCCCTTGTCCACGTCGAAGTGACTGTCAGAGTTGCCACCTGGGTTAAAGCAGGACAGAATTAAGACAGGTCAGAGGACAAAACCTGATCTATATCTTGTGATTTTCTAATATTTTAATGGAAGCGAAAAAAGATTTCTAATATAATGACCAAGATGAGTCCAAGGAGCAAGCACTCGGAAAGACAGCTGCGGCCAGTGAAAACGACCTGCTCTTAAGGCTAAACTGACCCTAACTGTCAAGGAAGCAGGAAGTGAGAGACAGCAAGACAGTAACTCCGAAAAGAAAAACTATCACTAGTACTACTAACACAACTATCTCAATTTGTTTTTACACAGGTCTGGATATCTAATTTATTTATGTCTGGGTGTCTAAAGAACTACATAAGATATCTCTAGCAATTTAAAATTCTAATTCATCTTTCCTTGTGTTACTGGGGATTGAATTAAAGGCTTAGCATATGCCAGGCGAATATTCTAGTGCTGAGCCACACTTCTGTCCCTAAAAGTTAAATTATAAAATAAAAAAAGTATTGTGATACTTTGAGCCTAATTCCCTAAGAAAATAACCACGATAACAAATGTTAACTCTGAAAAAACATATCGGCAGCTAACTCTAATCATCAGAAAAACATATTGGTAGCTAACTCTAGTCAAACTATGACATTATTCAAAAAGAAATTTTCTCATTATCATTAGTTAGCATTGCTATCTCACTGAATGAATTAGAAGTTCATAGCCCAATAATGCTATCCCAATGAATTATCAATTTTGTGAATAAAGCTCTTTTCAAATCCATTGAACTTAAAATACTTGTATCAATGATATGAAATGGAATGAAAATAAAGGCTTAATGTCATAATGAAGCTCTCCTACTCTAATCAAAAAGAAAAACAACACACACATACACCAGACAGTAGGTCAAACCAAAAACTATGGATCTAGGGATAATTAAAAGTCCACAAGTGTGCAATTGGAATGGGTGAGACCAGAAGCAACTATGAAAAGAAACAGCAATGAAAAATGGTCATGAGAAATAAAACTTGTAAGAAAAATCAACGCTTTCATTTTGGATCTCATAATCTGAGGTCAATTATGTGATCTCAGCAGATACCTTCTGCTGTACAGTTCGGGTCACAAGTCATCTGATAGATGTAAAAAACTTCTCTAGCAAGAGTATCTCCTGGCCCAGCCAAAAGAAGCAAGCAAGCATGGAAAAGAAGCACAGAACAGGGAGCACAGTCAGTCACACAGTTCCAACACAGGAAATATTACACAGTGCAGTTAAGTAATGCAGAACCGCAGCCCATTACACTGGAAATGGGAGAAAAAAGGAACAGTGAAACAGCTGTTTGCTTATTTTAATGAGGAAAGGCATGGTTTCTCCCCTTAAACTACAACAGTTTAAGAAGTATTGTCAATTTCACATAAATGATCAAGACTGGAGAGACAATCCAGCCACCCCAAGTGAAAGTTCAGGAGGAAAAACCTGTCCCATTTCCGCCTGTGACCCTGCTGCTTTTGCCTCATCAGCCTCTGCTTTCTGGAAGGACATTTGGTACAACACAGAAGAGAGCAGAAGGGGGGACTGCATATGAACTTCTCACTAGAGGTAAATCACAGCACGTATTTCTGATCTTGAGTATCACTATAATTAAAATGCTGTGAAGAAACACTAAAAAGAGCTCTAACATATCAAAGTTTAATGCAAATTTTTAAAAGTGCATCAAATAAGGTATTGCATTATACATCAGAGCTAAATTAAATGAAAAAGAGGAAGAATTCACTCAGCCTACATATCCATTTTAAGAGGGTGAATTAATCCAATGAATCCTGCTTTCTACTAAAACTGAGACAAATACAACTAACAAGCCAAGGCTGCTACTATAAATCTTAAATCATGCAAATCAAACTTGTAGGCTTGTCCTTATTTAACATGCAAGTGTGACAGTCACATAGGCGCAAGACACGGATACTTTGAGAGTTCTAATCACAATTCACTAACAATAGTATGTCATAGGTCATGTGTAACAAACACAAACTGGGGCCAAAGCATTTAGAATTCTCTCTACAGGAATTCCTGAATGCATATAAAAGTAAACGGTAAAAAATGGTGGTTCCGTGAATACAGAATTATCAATATTTCTATTAAAATATTTTAAATATTTTCATACTTATTTTATTAAATATTCTAAATATTTAACAGATGGTCTACATTGTAAAAAAAAAAATTATAATCCAATTTAAAGCAAATTCTCCATCCACAGTTCTTGCTCTCTGTTGGAGTTGTGCAGGAGAATAAGAAAGCATATCAGGGCTCTCGCCAGTGTAAGCTACGCACGGACGCTGAAAACTGAGAAACTGAGCAGAGCTTACCGATGATGTCAAACCAAAGAGGTGTGCCAGGGGGCTCAACGGATATGACTCCAATCATGTGAGCCACTGGATCACTTTCCATCACGGTAAAGGAAAAAAATGGTTCTTCAAATGCAATTGGCTCTGGGGGTGGCTTGGGTTTGGATATCCACTCAATATGCAGTCTAGTTGTTGATGACTTTTGAGGGCGACCATTATCAACTGCCTTGATCTATAAAATGTGAACATGGGATTAAAAGAGCAAATTAGAAGTTACATTCCTAACGGAAACAACCATGGGTTCAGTCTCAAAAGTAGCTTTATTTCAAATATTTAACAATCATATCTAGCTATCTATATTTTTAAATGCTTGATAGCCAACTGTTTTATAACCAAACTCAATGTAAATAATAAGAGGAGGCTGCAGGGATAGCCTGGTGGTCTAAGCGCCTGGCTGGCAAGCACAAGGACCTGAGTCTGATCCCTGGTATCACATGCCATGCTGGCCCCTGGGCATACCACGGCAGCCACTGAAACTGGGTGTGATGGCGCACACCTATAATTCCAGTGCTAGGGAGGCTGAGACAGGTGGATCACTACAAGTCCAAGCTGCATAGCGAAACCCTGTACCTAACTAATTAATTAAAAAATAACCAGAATGTGAATTACAAAGAAAAATCAACCCATACTTATCAAATATTATCAATCACTGTTCAACTGTTAGGTCTCAAACCCTGACCATTTTATTATATAAAGTTAGGAGACATGCAAGACTAGGTTTATACTCAAAGACTATGACCTGAACTCACAGAAAGAATATCATATTCTCCAGCAGCAGAGAATTTCTTGGATGAAACCACTCCCGTTTTTGGTTCAATAAAAAATCTGCCGTGCTCATTTCCGTCTTCGATGCTGTAGGAGACCTCTGCGTTGGGACCTTCATCTTTGTCTGTAGCTATCACACGATAGAGAGGCTCTCGCTTGGTGCTTCGTTCTCGTTCTGGTTTTTCCCGCTCTGGCAGTCTGATTTTATAGAATTTCTGTAAGAACTGGGGTTTGTTGTCATTTTCATCAAGGATTTTCACAATTACTCTTGCAATGGTTGATTTGGGAGGAACACCGTTGTCTGTCACAGTGACCTGTTTTTTAAAGATAACATCAATAAGATTTTAAAGATATTTATAAACACCTTCTTCTTAGCAAGCGCTGGCGTCTATCTGTACAAACTTCTATTGTGCCCACAGCACTGTGGCTCTTGCCATTTCCTCTTATTCTGACAATGACCCTGTGAAGAGGCACAGCCATCTCCCAGCTCTACAGATGGAGACACAGAGAGATGAGCAACAGATGAGAAACAGTGCCAGCTTCCACTCTTTCATGACCATGCAGCCTTTTTGCTCTCCTTGCACTACTGTAACTACCACAACATTAAACAACCAAAAACTTAGTATTTTGAGAACATGGAAAAGACACTTAAATATTCTGCTTTGAATACCTAGATAGCCCTTTTTTAAAAAAAATATATACTCTGTATATTGCAGTAAAAACTGTTGGGTCGGCCAGATAGCTCAGTGGATTAAAGCACCTGTTTAGGCAGACGCAGGGACCCGGGTTCTATCTCCAGTTATGCTGCACCAGCCCTGCCCCACAGTGCACTGACACTGAGCTTGGTGGCATGAGCCTGTAATCTCAGTGTCTGGGAGGCTGAAAACAGGAGGATCACTATGAGTCCAATCTGTGCAGTGAGACCTTGTAGATCCTGTACTAAATACATCTTTAAAAAACTGTCATTTTAATGTTTGATTAATAATATATGCTACATCATTATTCTAAAGTGCATGCTAACATTGAAACAGTAGTAATTACTGTTTTATTCTTCTTGGCTGTCTTCTTCTAAAGAAGTCTTCAATGTTTAGGAAGGTGGACATAAACATTTAATCTGATGACCAATTTAATGTTTTCAGTAACAACAATGTAGTAAAAGCTTGCATTTTAAGTACATTTTCCATATACTCAGTCCAAGGATAAAGGTCAGACTGAGAACAGTGGTGGTGATCCTTTCTACATGCATGTGTCCATTTCACTGTTAAAAGTTCACATTTATAGCAGTGTACACATTAAAAGTCATGATCTCAGTAACAGTCATTCTCTCAAATGCATCTCCCAAATTAATGTGCGCAGTGGTTCTCAAAATATCACCACTTTAGGACTACAGATAGACACACAGGAAGCTGTATCAACAAACTATTACAAAACCTTGGTTCTCATCAATATCTTCATGTATCTTCTAAGTCCTACCTACTTGAAGGTTCCCACTGCACTTGGAACATTCACTGAGAAAAAGAGTCTGGATCAAGGTGTGCAATTAAAGTGAAGCCTGCGGTCATAACCAAGGTGAGACAATGAGAACGAGACACCAATGCTGAGAACCTGCTGTTCTCAGTATTTTGGCATCTGGTTATTTTCTTTAGTACTTACTTCTCCCTTCTGTCAGCTCCTGTAGTGAATGGACATAAATTCAAAATTCTGTGCTATCATAAAGAAAACAAATTCAAGAGAGCTACAAAACTTATGAAATAAAATGTAACACATGACAAAATTACTCGTGGGAAAACACAGTGGCCAAGAAACCACCTTTTCTAGAGAGGATATTTACAATTTAGCCTCCCCACACAGGCACACGGCACAGCTTTTAAAAATCAAGGATTTTTCTGATAGAGTTAGGAAATTTCAACCAAAGGCAGTAGCATGAACAGCAATAAAAAGAGAACTAAAAAATCACTACTTAGGCACCTCTGTATTATCCACTGATAAGATGGAAGATGTGCACAGGTTGCTCACAATTAAACAGAGAACAGGGTTCTCCAGGTCTGGCTCCAGTAAGCAACAGCAACTTCAACATGAGACACAGAAGTGTCAACAGTGGTGAAGGGTCTCCTCTGCTGGATTTCCCAACCCAATAGTTACCTGTTTTTCTTGGGTTCTTTGGTTGTACAGGCAATGGAACCCAGAAACAGGTCATTAGTAAATGATAAGAAGTTCTGTTTCGGTTTTTCTAAGCACTAAGAGGAATTTTTATTTAACCATGATAAGGAGAGGCCTTACTGGAAGAGAACATTTTTGAAAACATATCAAATTTTACTCTATATTTGTTTGAAAACCTTTTAGGAAATATTCTAAAACCACAAAAAAAAATCGAAATTATGTAATTAACAATGGAAAAAATGTGGAAAGCTGATGGAGAACTATTAATATCTCAAACATATAACACTGATGAAAAAGAAAGCTGCAAAATATATACAGAAAGTGCCTCTTATACGAATGAAAGCAAAACCTCAGGGACATTACGCGCAGTTGCATTTACTGTGTGTTGGAGTGTGTGTATACAAAGCACAAAAACTTGAACAAAGCACACAGTGGTGCCCTGTGTCCTAAGGACGCAAAGAAGCCAGAGAAGGGGTTGTGAGCCACATTCAGAATACTTCTTTTATTCTCCTTTTCTTTGATGATCAGATGCTAATATAATGAAATATTAGCAGTTATGAATATTGGCCAACAGGACCATGATCCAACATTTATAACTATAAATATATAGAAACTAAGATCAAAGTAGGGCTTACTTCTAATATGTGTTCATCTTGCTGCTCTCGGTCTAGTCTCCTTGATGTAGTTGTGATAAGACCTGTAAAACATTGTTTGTTAACCTTCAAAAAATAAAATCAGTTGCAAAATGTTATAACTGAAAGCATACATTCATGAACATAAGGACAAAAACACCTTCTCAAAGGAAGAAAGAGAAAAAAATAAAATCTAAATTCCAGGTATGGCTAATTTAAAAACAACATCATCCTGTACTCTACAATGCCTTTAGTAATTCTTGGCTATGTCAGATAAATGGCAGAAGAAAGAAAACAGAAACCTCAAGACAGTCACATTTTCTACGTTGGCAGCTGAAACTGGCATTTCATCAGGAAAGATTTTTTTAAAAATGAGATCAAGTTACCCAGTATTTCTTCTTCACCCATATTTCCCCACAGATAATGTATCAATGATCACAGAATTGATTAAAATAACTACTATATTCCTGGGGACAACCCACTTGGGCCCCCTCCTTTCTTTCCCCCAATAAATCTATTCTAATAATAATAATAATAATAATAATAATAATAATAATATTCTTAAAGTGTAAAAAATGTTAGTAAGACTTAATGCCCTGACATCATCTACCCTCAGAAATGAAGAACTGATATAAAAAGTAATGTAATTTTCCAGAAGATGTTTCTGAAACAATGGCCATTTAATTTCCAATAAAAGAAGAAACTAAGATTCTCTTAGTTTTTATGCCCTACTTCTTCAATTAGTTTACCAAAGTATAAGTTTAAACCTCTCTCTCTAGAACTTTGCAACTGTCAACATACATGGGAACCTCAAGCATTACAACTGATTTAAGTGTATTTGTGTTTCATAAAAAATAAACAAACAAAATTGCCCTGACCAGTAAAACACCCTGCAACCCATGCATGAGCAGATGTGTTGGACCTGGAGGCCAGGGAACCCATGTGGCAGAAAAACTGCTGTGGGGGCTCAGTGTTCTCCTGCTCAGTTCCACAGCAAACACTGAGGGATTCACATTCAAGAGCCGACTTTATCCTTCTAACTTATTTTCTCCTATGGTTTCAACCAATTTTATGGAACTATTAATTAAAGGCTATTTAAATGGTTTCTGTAAATTTGTAAATGATTCATGTTTTCATTTAATTCAATTGTTTTTCTTACATAATTAAGAAGCGTCTCATTCAACATTATCTTCTACAAGTCAATTAAGCAGCAGTCTTTTTTCCAATAAAAATAACGAAAGACTGTATGGTAGCTAGCAACAGATTTTTCTCTAACTATACTTACAGATTAGAAGGAGTTCAAGGAACATCCTTCACACTGCAAAAGAGTAAAAATACACTTCATGCAGCATAAGCCTGATTTTACACAAGTAAAAATTTTTAAGAGTTATTTTCTCTATCAAATATTTATGTGGCTTAAAATAGGAAAAAGAAAGCATGGATTAGTCCCACCTAACTGTCCCAATATGGGCATCAATGTGATTACCAATGGTAACATTACATGGAGCAGTAGCCTGGCAACTTCACTGCAAAATACTGTTCTAACACTTAATTATCCACCAGTAACACTGCACAGATGCCTGCTCTGCTAACAAGGCATCTGCCCACCTTCTTAGCATCGAATCAATGCAAAGCCAAGCAGCACCTGACCGTCTTCTTCCTAGGTTTGGAATTACGGTACGTACTACCTATGTGCTTTGTATTAATTCTTTTCTGTAGACACAACACTGACTGTAGTGGTTGATACGTTGTGTCAACTTGGCTCCCTGTTGGTGGGAGTCCCGCCCCGGGGTACAATTGTTTCCTCCCCGGAGCAGGGTCAGGGCCTGCCTAGGATATGATTGGCTCCTCCCTAGAGCGGGATCAAAGCCCATGCTGGGGTATGATTGGTTCCACCCTAGGGCACAATGGGCCCACATCAGAATGACTGAGCACAGAGACTTTTTAAAGGGCTGAGGAAGGAGTCAAGACTTCACTTCCTCAGAGAAGCTTCAGTCTTTACATTTGGCCTGGACTTCATCGTCTGGCTTGCAGAGTAGACTCTTCAGCCTCCAGCTTGGATCTTTTGCCATCCGTCGCAGACTCTTCAGTGTCCATCACAGACACTTAGTGTTCTATCACAGACCCAACAGCCGACAGATAGAGACTTACACGGAGCACTGCAGTGAGTTTCAGACCTCGGGACTGAATTCTCCAGTCCAGAGTGTGCAGACACCCTCTGCACGCTTCCTCATCTGACTCTATGGCTGACTATTGTAAGCCAATCTTGTAACTCCTTATATATTGTATATTTTGTGTTAATATCCATTCCTTATATCTTTCTGTTCCTCTAAGTAAAACCCTGACCAATACACTGACTCTCTTCACATGCAGTAGTTGTAATGCTCCCTTCTTACCCTGGTTAGTCTGGTCACCACCTCTCAGTCACTGTCACCTGTATTTCAACACCCCAGAGGACCACTGCTCAGTTTCCCAGGCCCTTACATGTCCTGTACCAGACATCAATCCATGGTTTTACACTCACTTAAAAAATCTTTCTCTATGCGCTCTAAAGTTTATGAGGACAGAGTTGTTGCCTGTCTTCCATACCTTGTCTAAATTATATCTATTAACCTCCCCCCCCAAAAAAAAAAAAGATGAGCTTTTATTCTTAAATTGTCACAAAACTAACACTAAAACTGTTAAAGGGCAGAATTAAAATAGGTATCACAGCCGGGCAACTCTTTAAACCTGGAAATGATACCAAAGCATTTCACAAAGAAGCTAGCAGAACCACTCAACATGCTGCGCAAGATGTGTCAGGTACCCTCACAGGCAGTCTAGTGTTAGTGGCAGCCAGCACACCTTAAGGCGCGACTCTGAAGTGTGGGGAGACAGGCAGGCAGGCAGCAGGGAGGCAGGGAGGCCGGCAAGCAGATGTGCGTGTCTATAAGCAAAAGAGAAATATGAAAGCTAAAGAAAATGAGGAGCCTTCCCACCACCACAGAGTGAAGCACAGAAAGGAAGGGGCAACCCAGCATAAGAATGAATAATGCTCCCGAAGAGAACCCCAGTGTTCCAGGGCCAAAGGCAGAGTAGCCAAAAGAAGAAGCGCCTCCTTCACAAACTGCAGAGAAGCCTAGAAAAGAACAGAAAGTGGGGCAGGAATGGATTTCTAAAAACAGCATTTCTTAATGGAAACAAGACTGCTCACCCTATGGAGATAGAGTATACGACATTCCAGACCAGAGCAAACTGATACAGCAGCCACCAGCCTCAAGCAGCTAATAAAATGTAAATTAATCAAATTAATTTAAATTCGATTTCACAATCACATTAACCGGGTTTCAGCTGCGGCCTCCAGGGACTAGAGACCACAGGCAGGATGGAGCAAGGTAGCCAGGCCTGTCCTCCCAGGAGAGGGAGTCCTACTGAATAGCACCGAGACTGACGTGGGACACCATCCACAAATCGAGTCTGGCTTACTCCTCTGTGCAGCATATACAGCATACCGCAGGTGACAAAAACAAAATGGGGAAACACCTGTCTATAGTCAAAACAGACACACCAAAAGAATCCCCCACCCGAGGCGTCCCTGGTGTTTTCCGCCAGTGCCGCCAGCCAGCACATCAAGGCAGTGCACGTGCCTCCCGCAGGGCAGCATGAGGTCAGGTGCCCTCTCTCTCTCCTTCTCTGAGCACTACACTTAGTCCTTCTCATGGAAGACACTGGAAGGCCGATGTGTATGCTGCCCTCAGCGTGATGGGCTGCACGGAAGCTCACCACCCTGGGAATGCTATCCAGGTAGTCCTCATGCGTCTCCACTCTGTCACGTAAGACTTAACTGTGCTCATGCTCACTCACCTCCGTGCGCCCACACACCTTATCACTGCGAACCCTCCTCTCATCCCTTGCCCACCTGAAAAATATCTACCTCAAAAAAATGAAACCAAAACAACTTTCCCCCTACAACCACTATATGTCATAAACTATGTAGGTATTAAACATACTAGTATTTCCTTTACGTTATTTTATTTGAGAGACTGTCTAGCTGTGTAGTTCAGTCTAGGTTTTTTTTTTTTTTTTTTGCAGTACTGGGAATTGAACTCACAACTTTGTGCTTGCCAGGCAAGCTTTTATTCTACTGAGCTATCTTCTCAGCCCTAGTCCAGCTTTGCGTTCCCTATTTAGTCCAGGTTAGACTTAAACTCTCAGCGATATTTCTGGCTCAGCCTCCTGAGTACTGGGATTACAGCTGTGTGCCACACCTGGTTATTTCTTTCATTTTAAACATCTATTTTCTGGCCAGAGCTATAGTTCAGAGGCACAGTGTGCCTACCTGGCAAGCACCATGCCCTGAGTTCAATTACCAGTACCCTCTCCCCGCCCAAATAGCATCTGTGTTCATATGAAATGTTTTCTGCTAAATCCCAGAAAAACACACACTGCATTACTTTTTTAATCCTTATTTTGGTGGTACGAGGGATCCGACTGAGGACCTTACACTTACTCCAGTGAGCTATCTCCCCGACCCTCATGAATTCATTTAAATATGAATTCCACTGGAGCAGTTCAAATAGCTGTGCCCAGAAAAATTAAATTTTTTCAAGGTCTCCCTTAAATTATTAACAAAGCCAAATTAGAATTAAGTTCTCCTGAAGCTCAGACTGCTCTTTTTCTCATCACTCCCAACTACAGTTTACTGCACTACTGCATTTCAGTTTATTACATTATGGTATTTCAACACTCTATGAACTTAGAACCATGATTTTCATATAATTTAAGAAAAAATAGCAATGAGTCATTATGCTTTCTTTTTCATTTCTTAATGTGTTTTGTACAGCGTTCACTACGCAGCTCCAACTCCTAGTAATCTTCCTGTTCTTAGCCTCCCCAGCACTGGGATTACAGGTGTGTGCCTGATACCCAGACTCAGGGAGAGGGGAGGAGAAAGGGGAGGGAGGACAGAGAATAGAGTGGAGGTCTAGAGATGCAATGAGGACAAAGGCTCTTGTTGGGAGCTCTACATTCCATGAAAACTGCTGGACAATGGGACACATCAGGTCATCTCTTCCGTTACCTAGCATGCAGGGGAACAACCACTCAGTATCGCAACGCAGCTCCACAGGCTCAGCCATCCCCAAGGCACTGAGCACCTTTCCACCACTGCAGGAGAGGCTAGCCAAGCGTGCATACAGGCAGAGAGCTGCCCAGCAGAACCCTAAATTAGAGCTGTTTTGGGGATAGTTTGCTGTAAAACTAATCTTCATTAATATATCAAGTCATCTCATTTCTAATGTTATTGGTCTTACGAAATCCCAAGGTACTGTATTTTGATCTTTAAATATATTACCTCATTTAATCTATGGACCCACTGGTAATATTTCCATTTTTATAGTTTTAGGGGAATTAAGGTACTTAAGATCACTTAGCAAAAAGGGAGCTAAATAAACCATACCATCAGAGTGTGAGGTCCGCAATAAAAGAGAGAAGCTGGGGAGGAACTGAGAGGGTTTTGGTTCAATGAAGCATGGTCTAAGCCACCACACTGCAGATCCAAGATGGCAGCTAGAGAAAAAAGCAACACGATTTCTGAGCAGCTCCCACTGCAGTGAGCAAGCTCACACTTGTGATCTGTGACAGCAGCAATTTAAGGGACAAAGCTCTGAAAGAGAAGGTCCTCCTCCAGGAGGGAAAACAACCTGCAGCCAAGCATTTACCATGCTCAGCAGGAAATGTACTTCGAACTATTCGACAACAGGAAGAAGAAAGAGAAAGATTGAGGGGGTTAAAAAAAAAAAAGGATGCTGAAACCTACCATTACTCCTGTGGTTATTTTCCTCTAACCTCCTACAGCCACTCAGCTTTTCTAGTCTGGTTTACAGGAATGCGTGAACCACAGAAACCTACGTTCTATCAAAGTAGTATCCAATAGGAGTTTCTATGATAACTGAAAAATTCCCTAATTTGCACTGTCCAGTATGGCAACACTGGCCACGTGGTCACCAAGCTACTATAAATAAACAAGGCTACTGTACTGAAGAGCTCAGTGCGCAACTGAGTTTCAATAGTTTAACCACTAATCATCTCCACTTTTTTAAAAGTCTCAAACGAATGTTTTAAAGGCTGAAATACATGAATACAAAAAACTAACTTAGAAATTACTACAATGGTATATCTTTTACGAGTATGCTTTTGAGTTAAAGTAAACTTTTAATGAAATGTATCATAAATTCTAAGATAACGTCTTGCTATAAAAAAGTCTCCTAGAACCACAAGGTCTTTTAAAATTCTCTAGCCCATATTTTGCCTTATAAAAATGAGAAAATGAGGTCTAGGCCAGTTAACTTAATTCCTCAAGGTCAGTTAACAACTGAACAGGAACAGAGTTGAACAAACCAAAGTGCTCAGAAAAGTCCCTTTATGAATACAGCCCTGCAGTGGCAAACCTACGGTGTGTGTTGTTTTTCTTTCAAGACAAAAAGATGTCAAGATCTGAGCTGTTTTTTCTAAACTAAAACCCTTGTATTGAGGTTTCACTGTAGGGCTGGCACTTTGTAAAAAGTAAGTGCGGTGCAGTGTGGGCAGAGGGTTTCTAAAAGGTTCATCATCACTGCTCCAGCCCTTCTAACCCAACTAGGGTCACGATGTCTAAATGGTAGAATCCCCCTCTTGCTTCCTTCGCCACACTAGGGCCACCAAACTACAACAACGAGGACCTATTTTGTTCCGTCTCATAAAAGTTCCAGATGATCTGGAGTTCCATCCCGTGATAATCTTTATGGTCTGGGTGTTTATTAAAGCTGAAAAAACTCCACTCCCCCTTATTTTAAGTTTTGTTTATGTATTTATTAGTACAGGGTCTCTAGGGTCTCACTACACAGATCCGATTCATAGTAGTCCTTCCTGTTCTCAGCCTCCCAAGTGCTGGGATTACAGGCACAGGCCACTACACCCTAGGGGCGGGGCTGGCACAGCAGACCTGGTTAAGTTTGTTTTTAATCACTGTAATAAGAATCATTGGCCATATCCTGGACAAAATATATTACTAGCATCTTAAAAATAGCACTTGAAATACAAAAACATAAGAGCACTACAGGTCTATGAGAGGTGAATAGTACCTAAGAATCATAATTAACACTGCACAAAATACAGTGTCCAGAAGAGGCTACCTAAAGATTTTATCTACCCTGAAGTCACTTATTAAACCCTAAAACCAGTCCCAGAATCTTCTTCACTACCACTAGTGCAATTACTAGTAATTGCATCTGGTTGGAACCCAAGTTAAGTCAACTATAGGCTATCTAGATTGTAGAGGAAAGAATTCAGAAGGATGCACAAAATTCTACTGAGTAGCCTCTTTTCTGTTTCTTCAGATCTCCTTTCTGTGGCAGGTTGAATGGTTTCCATAACCAATACAGGCCCAACCTAACCACGACCTTGCTTATCTTTGTGGCACAGAGCACTGAACCCAAGGTTTTCACGCTCAACAGCCTCCAGCCTTTCTTTTTTATTTAATTTGTTTTAAGACACAGTTTCTGACTGGACAGCCAAGAAAAAGAGGCTTTCATTTTGGCCTTTTGGCCTCCAGAACAATTTAAGGATGAAGGCACCCAGTTTGTGGTACTTCATTAGGAAATGAATATGCTTCTTAAAAACAGCAGGTATAATAATTGATACACAATAAGCTGCACATAAAATCTATAATTGTCAGATTGAATTTTTAAATTAATAAATAAGATGTGCCAAAAGCTATCAGTTTTTTTTCTGAATCCACTGTGTTTCATACTCTTCTCCATAATACTAGTAAGGTCTAAAAATACTTCACCAGTAATTCTATTAACAATAATTACAACTACTAGCTTAATGCCTATGAAACATACAAGCAACAACTATAAAGTTGTTACAACTAGG
>PVKN010014001.1:0-19519 GCA_004027915.1 Capromys pilorides | reverse complement strand
GAAACTAAACAGGGTTGAGAATTCTTCATTTTCTCTTTGAGTTTCCCTTGTCTGATTTGCTGATTGTTACAAGTGGGTCTTTTTTTTCTATTTGTATTCTTATTTAGGCTTGAAAGTTGATTTTTAATTCATAGGTGAATCTGATATATATATATATATATATATATATATATATTATATATATATACATATATAAAATCTTACTGCTAAGTTCTACTTGATATTCATCCAAAATACTTGTCTGTCCTCTATTTCCTGCCCATCCCCTCATTCCATCCAAATTGGGTTCCCATTCACCCAGTGCCAAGTCTGATTCTCCCCATCTTTCCGGACTGTCAGCAAGGCTTTCCACACCTTCATAATTTCTTATACTTTTTTAGGAAGTGTGATAAGTTTATGCATGATAAAATGTACATATTTTAAATTTTCAATTTGAATTTTAATAAATGGATATGATCATGTAGCCACCACTTAAATAAAAGATAGAGCATTTCCATTATTTCAGAGATGTATCTCTTCACTCACTCTCTAGCTCCAGGGCAAACATTATTTACATTATCTTAGTGTTGGTTAGTTTTGTCTCTTCTAGGAGTTTATACAGAATGATTATACTTGTATGTGTTTTCTGTCTTTCCCTCAGCATAATGGTTCAGCTTCATCTGTATCGTTGTGTTGGTAGTTGTTTCCATTTTATTATTCAGGTGAATCATTGCATGAGTATACAAGTTTACTGATTACTGTTGATGGACATTGAGTTGTTTCAGTGTTTGGCTATTATGAATAAAGATACTCTGAACATCTGTACATGTGTCTTTTTGTAACATGTGCCATCATTTCCCTGGCATCTAGAAGTGGAATTACTGAATTTTAGGGTGGGTATATAAGAAACTACCAAAGAGTAGTAGCCAGGCATGGTGGTCCACACCTGTAATCCCAGTACTTGGGAGGCTGATGCAGGGGGATCAGTGTGAGTTCGAGACCAGCCTGGGCTACAAAAGTGAGCTCAAGGCTAGCCTGAACTGCATAGCCAGACCCTGTCTAAAAAAAAAAAAAAAAAAAAGTTCTAGTTTGATACTAAACTTCAGAGTGATAACATTTTAAGAGTTTAAAAAAATACTCCTCTCCTTGGAGAAAGATTGCTCTTGTAGTTCTTTGTTAAGCTTCCTGTGAGGAGACTGAAAAATTATTTGGTTTACATTGAGTTTCATGTTTTAGGTTTTACTGGGGAGAAAAGAGAATTGAGGTAATAAGTAGTACCTACTTTTTACCTCCTCAGTGCAGATCCAATTGAGGAATAAGGCAGAAGTCAGACCAATGGTGGGCGGAATGTCAGCTTTGTTGTTCATCTAACTGACTGGAACATGTGTCTTAAATGTGTGGCTGGATGGACTTCTGATACTCACCTTTCCAGTCTCAGGCAGTGAGCTGGCCTAGGCTTCCCACACAGGAGGTGAAAATTCTGCCTTTCCAAAATGACCTTGCAGGGGCTGGGGAGATATCTCTGTGGCAGAAGTGCCTGCTGGGCAAGTGCGAAGGTCATGAATTCGAACCCCGGTCCTGCCAAAAAAAAAAAAAAAAAAAAAATGACCTTGCATGAGCTGAGCTTCATCCAAGACTCACTGATACAATACATCTGTCTCTCCAAGGGGAGGTCTTTGGAGGTACAAGATTAGCACTTACAGCCAGATGGTGGCCTCCTTCCAGTGTGTCTCCCTTGGGCAATAGAAAGTCCCTGCTTCTTATGGGAAGCAGAAGCATGTAGGATTCATGGGATTTTCTTTTCAGGGAGAGCACATGATCATGAAGATCCTAAGCAGGTTACAGTTTACTTGGTTTAAAATATTCTAGAAGAACAGGGTTAAAATATTTAATTTGATCTTCCATCGACATGGAATGATTTAAAATGTTTTACTTGTCAGAAGACAATGCCTGCCTACCAGCAGAGACCTAGTTTTTAAGATTTGAATTGTATGCCTTCTTTGTATTTTTTTGGCAGTTTATACATGTGGATTCATCTCTAGCAGTTTTATGAAAATCCACTTATTGAGTTTACTGAGTTGAGGAGGATAGGAGAGGGAGTTGGGCAAAGAGATATATCTAGGTATGTAAGCTGGATGGCTTGGACAACTGTACTGTGGATTTCTGCTGGTCTATCAAAAGAAGCAGTTAATGCTTAATTTGTTTTGTCTCCTTTTTTCAACTGTTTCTCCTTTTTCTCCTCTTAATCTCTTATATGTTTCTTCTTCCAATTTTGCATGCATATATCTGGTAATATGAATAACTGGTTGGAAGACAACACTATGCATTACAGCAAATATTGTGAAATTCATGTAACTTTGTTAAGTGTAATTCCGTATCACTTGTTATTTTTCTGTTTTAATATTATTTTTATACTCTATAAAATGAAAAAAGAAAATCCACTTAATGGTTTTCCAGGCAGTCATTTTGATATTTTAATGTATATTTCCATATTTTCATGTGTTATGTAGCATTTTTAAGAAGAAATACAAAAAGCAGATGTGAGCCCGAGTGGATTGTTGGTATACAGTTGTTCTAGCACTTTATTTTAGAGAGCTCAAACCATATTAAACCTGGTAGTGTAACAGGCTACCTTGCTGCCCATCTAATTTTAGTTATTTATAAGTCAGTTATAGAAAGAAAGTACTCAAGTATTTTTATACTTTCTAGAACTCTGATTGTTCACCCACAGAGACAAGAAATGGTTTTGACTTGGGTGATAATTTCTTTTTTTCGTTGGAACTGAATACTACCTGGTTAGGTTTAACTGTCTTCCTGTAATACCAGCAAGCTCATTAAATGTTCCAGAAATAGAAGAAGCAAAATAGAAAGACGTACATTTGTTAAGCTTAGATACCTCTTTTTTAAAGATCAAAAAATTGTTTTAAAATAGTATGGTTATTGAATAGTAGAATAATAAATACAAAATACATTTTTTAAAATATTTTTCTTTACTTAGTGATGTATTCTGTGAAATGAAGATGACAGGTCTCTTATTCAAAAAATGAATGATAATGTTGATTTTTGGTGTTCAAAATGGATGTTAATTTTCTTAGAGTATTAGATGATGAAAGGGAGACATTTAAATAGGAGTATATTAGCATTTATTATGTACCATGCTAGAATTTGCATACATTCAACATGGCACATTTCTAGCTATTCTTGTTTTTTTTTAAATCTCATTTGAGGTTTTCATGCTTATATTTTATTCCTAATCTTAACCTAGTGTAAATATCTTCCTACTTTTTAACACATGGGTTGGGTGTATTTGGATCATGCCTAACAACATCAAGGTTTTTCTGTCCTAGATGGTTCTATGGTGTATCCTCTAATTCCTTTGCCAGTTCTTCCTGAAATGCAAATGTGTATCAGTTTGAGTGTGAAGTAAAACTTCCAGGTGAATTGTTATACACTATGCTGACTTTCTCTCCTGTTATTTCAGTTCCTTATGAAGGTAGACAGCCCCTTGTTCAGCCTGAGGGACCCTCATCTGGGGGTCCAGGAACCAAACCCCTTCGACATCAGGCTTCCCTTATCCGGGTAAGTGATAGCCTGGGCTGTGCCAATGTAAGAGAGTGGAGACAAGTTTGGACTTTGAGGACATGGCTTCTTTTTCATTGCAGGAAAGATGTAAAACTACTTCTTCACATAAATAACTGCATTTCTTACTCTGTTGCTGGAGTATTTTCCTAAATTGTTTTTACCATGTTTGCTTCTACCCCCTTTCAAAGTGTCTTGAGAATAAGCCATGCTGGTTTTTGATCTTTAGTATGTATCAAGTACCTTTCCATCTTCATCTGCCTAACCATTAGGCAATTTCTTCATGAAGGATTTTCTTTTTCTAAAGTAGCCTATACCTTATTCATTGTTATTATTTATTCAGTGTGTAATAATTGTTTTCCATTTGTTTTGTGCCTTAAACAACATGATAAGCTTTAAAAAAGCAGCAGTAATTATTCTTTTGGTGCCTAGGACAGTGTCTTTCGGGTAACAATTATTTTGCAAATGGTAGCATGCACTGTTTCTTATAAGTAGTAGACACAAAAATATTATGGCAAAGTCACAGGTAATATCTGTTTGTCCCACCCACACCATAGCTCAGATAATTTCAGTTTCCTTTCCTTCCATGTTTTGCTTTGGATAAAGAACTCTTTTTTTCCCCTACATCTGCAGCTGTTGTCTCGTATAATATCTCTGAGTGTTGTGCTGGAAAAATTATTTGCTCCAAGAACTCTGTGTATGTATGTGCAGGGAAAATTACCCAAAATTAGGTTTATTGTTTAACACTGAAGAGGAAGTAGGAAGGTTTGTATAACATTTCAATTGTATAACTCAGGAAGAATGATCATTTATCCACAGGCAGTTCTACCTAAAATAGAAGAGTGGTATCTGGCATTCCCATAAAGAAGTGGGCTGTTAGTTTGGAACAGAATAAACAAAATGTCTGAGGAAGATCCTGGAGGTCACTGAATACCTTCTGGGGATGGAATACCATGTTAGACGTGGTGCAGAAGTTGATCTCCTGAGGTTATTCTTTAGTGTACAAAGAGCTTTTAATAAGATAATGATTCATCCATATGTGATATAGTTTTATATTTAGCACTTTATATAACCATAAACTCTAGGTGTTGCCATCTCTATTATTACAGATGAGTTAACTGAGAGAGGCCAAGCAATTAGTCCCAAGTTTTATTCATAGTAAGTGGCAGAGCCAGAATTTGAGTCCAGGCTGCTGTGGTACCAAACCTTCACTTTGAAATACTTTGCCCAACACAGAGTCCTGTATTATAAGAAGGTTCTGAAGTTGCTCTATAAACAAACATTGGGCACAGTAAGAAAAGGATTTTTTTGTGGTGCTAGAGATAGAACCCAGGGCCTTGTGCGTGCTAGGTAAATGCTCTACCACTGAGCTACATTCCCCACCTGTGAGTTATTCTTGGTGTACCACATTGGAGAATCAAGGCCCTGTTCTCTTAAGGCCAGTATAGCTTAGTTTTATCCCTCAAGTTGGAGCAGACAGTTGTTTCTACAGCTGAGTGCCAGATGTAGTAGTAGGCTGCATTTAGAAATCTTGTACAAAATATGTACTTTTAAATACACATAACAATTACACCTATTGTGAAGGCAAGTTTACATCAGGGAAGATGCTAGAGGGACTGGTATTCAACCCTAAACTCTCCAGGGCATGGCACTGCAGGCTCCTGAAGGGGATGATGCTTAGATAGGCAGTGAGTCCTGAGCTTTGCAGTGGTGTCATTGGCTCCCTGAAATCTTTTTACCTAGGACCCCTGGAAGTGATGACCATGAGTATTATTTGAGTTGGTGAAGTATGACTTCTTGTCTAATTGAAGCTGTATTGCAATTTGAGGATGAAAAATGGGCAGATTATGACCTAGCTGGACAGACAGGGGCTGATCAAGGAAGGCTTCTAGGGGGAGTAACATCTGAGTTGGAATGAAAAGGATACAGAGGTGCGAACCAGTTGAGGAGGTGGTAATGGGGGTCAGGCAAGAAGATGGAACTATATGTACAAGACATTGTTCATGTGTTAATGTTTTGTACACACGATTCTTTCAAGGCTCACAGCCATCTGTCTTCTTAGATAACTACTAGTATCCCATTTTTTTCAGATGAAAAAGTTAAAGTTTAAGTGTTTTATTTAATTTGTCCAAGTTCACACCTAGGAAGTGATGGGGCCAGAGTTCAGATGGAGAACTTCATTGCCTCCTATTACTGGTTTGGGAATGGGATAAGTGGTGATGGAATCTACTGAGCTAGGAAGCACTGGATGAAAAACTGGTGCTGGAAAAAACTAGTGTACTAAGTTCAATCTACATATTAGGGATTGTGTTTTGGAGATAGCCCAGAGAAAGTGACCAAGAGTTGCTAGGTTTTGTGGATCTGGAGCTCTGGGTAGAGCCAGGGCTGCATAGAGGAATTTGGCAGCAACTGGCCATCAGAAGGTCTTGTGGTATAGTGATGGGACAAACAAAGAAACACAAACTAACAGATTCTTGCTCAGGTGCAGTCAAACTGTCATCTGGGCAAAAAATCTTTTCTGTAACATGAATGACTTAAAATGGGTTTAACAGTCCATTGCAACAGTCCACCACAGTCTGGCTTTCTTAATGCTTGTCTGGAAGCTGTAGAGGTTTGCCCCATGTCTTGTTGGAAGTACGGCCTTCTGTTCAGGTGAGAACAAAGGATCTTTCTTATACTGGACAGCAGCCTGTGGTTTTTGTGGCTGTTGTGTTTTGTTTTCTTCAATTCTTAGCTTTCCTTCTTATGCTTGTCAACTGGGTTTGGATTGACTCCATGTTGTAGAAAGCAAATGGTTTTCGGTGGTAGTAGATTAGTGTTCATTGGGTATGGTGCTAGGCTAGGTGGGGTAATCCATTCCCCTCATGTTGTCATGTTCCTATGCCAATCGCAACCTTCTATCCCTTCTAGCTTCTTCTGTTTCCTCCGACTCAAATCCTTCCTGCCCAATTAGAAGGCGACTTAGTCTCTGGGTCCTGCAGGAGCCCTGTAGGGCCTCTGACCCATGGAGTTGGCATTTCAGAAGTGCTTATGCAAACTTCAGTGCCCAAACAGCAGGATGTTTATTCTTTTTTTGCTATCACATTTCTCCATTAGGTGCTGAAATTTTTTTCCCTTTAAAATTTTAGATAAAAACATACCCTGTGTTGATGGATGGTTGATAGTGATTTATAAAGAACTTACAAGTCTTCTTTTCTGTATTATCTGTTATCAGGTGTTTAGAAGTCATTTTTGTGGATTCTTTTTGCAAGTTATCCTAAACATCTAGACCATATGATACTTTTTATAATTTTTCTGGTGTGGTATTTGGAATTACACCTTTTGCTCTACTCCACAGCTTCTGGTTATGCAAGGGTTTGTCAGAAACTGCCACCAGTCCTTGTCTCATTTGACTTCTTGTCAGTTTTTAGCACTGACCACCTTCATGAAATGCTCATGTTGTTTGGTGTACATGATGCTATGCTTTCTTGATTTCCTCCTCCTTCTGTGGTAGCCTATTCCCAATCTTTTTCTCCAGGCCACCTAATCTTTTTCCCTTCCATGTTGGGAATACCTGGTTTGCATCTCACTTTATTTACTGCTTAACTATGTGGAGGCTGATGACCATATATCTCTATCTGCTAGACATCTTTGCCCGAGTATCTCACTGACACTTTCAGCTGTCATGTCTTTCCCTCAAAACCAGCTGACAGCCTCCTTCTGGCTCCCTGGATTCCCAGCATAGCCTGGAATGTTGCTCATGGTCTTTGACTCCTTTCTCCTTTATGGGCATTCATTTACCACAAGCTGGCCATTTCACTTGCCAGAAAACTCTGCCATCTGTCCATACTGCTACACTTCTTGACGTCATCTGCCATGCATATATAATAGCAGCCTCTGACTCTTTCTTATTGCATACTTGTCCTCTTCCATACATTTTCTTCATTGCAAATAAAACTGGTATTAAAAACACAAGGCTAGGTATCAGTTAAAAATAAATGCAACCTCTCCCATCTACTAATCCTGCTGACTTGGCTGAAGCCTGTCTATCTGCCTATTGTTTTACCATTCCATCCTTGTTGCAGAAAGAAGCTCGCAGGCCCTGGCATTTGGGCCCTGCTTACCTCTTTGACTACAACAGCTTATGTGTTACTCCCTCTTCACTGGAGACAAGAGCTCCTAGTCACTGTGCTCATGGTTAGTTTTCTCTATGTGACAGCCTTCCTCTATACCTGATCCTTGGCCTTCTTAGTTCTCCCCTTTGTCTTGTTCCATCTATGCCTTTTCAACCACTGAAAACAGAAATATGAGATTTTCTAGTATTTTCTTATATATGTGATGTTTCCAGTTTTTCATTCTTTAATAAACTTATTCATTGCTCAGATATCTGTGAAACCCAGTCAGAAGAACTGGAGTTTGATTATTGTTGCGTGAGGAATTTTTTAATGATTTCTAGAACATTTTATGCATGTACAAGTGAATACAGGTTTTCATATGCAGTATATTATAGACATAAAATGAAAATGTGAATATGTGCATATATTTTTATATGACTTTAGGGAGACAGGATTGACAAATGAAATATCCTTCCAGCTAGACTTGAGTAGAAAAACTATCTTAAATCAGAACATGTTCACTTTGTGAACCTTAAACGTACATTCTGTGATATTTTTTCTCCCTGTGGAGTGATGAGCCTAACAGTTTCCTGGCACATTTTTCTCAGCAGTCATTACTCTTCTTACTTCATAGAATAATAGCAAACAATTTAGAGACCTCTGTCACCCTGCCAGTCTATTTGCAGTTTTAGACTGTATTTTTTGGTGCAAGTTTCTAATAAGCAGATAAAAAAGGTTATGTTAGACATTGTTAACCAATACCGTGTTCATGTAAGAGTCCTTAACCTGAAAAATCTTTATTTTACTTAGCTTTCTCCTTGCTTTTTCCTCTTCCTGCCCTCCCTCCTTATGTAGTGCTAGAGAATAGTTTTCTTTCTTCCCTCACTTTTACTCTCTGTGTTTTTGCTATGTGCCCTGGGGGTGTGGGTTACCTTCAGGTACTTAGATTCTGTGTCCCTTGAGTCCTTTTGGAATGGTTGTACAGAGAAAAAGCAAGTATTAAAGGATGGAAAAAATCAACAAATGCTAAGTTTCTGTTGGAATGCTGTTGGCATATCAGAAGAGAACTGCTAGTCACCACATACATGTAAATTATTCCTAAGAGTTTTGGTGGGAACAGAAGGAGATAGTCTTCCTGGGAGGCCAACATTGTGCTACAAGAACTCCTAATACTATGAGAGAGATCTTGTGAGTAGACTGAAGCAGGATGCTGGAAGGATAAGAGGAGTAGAAAATGGCTGATTGATTAGAATGGCCTGAGCAGGCAGGTTAGAGTTTCATCATGGAGTTGGTGCTGTAGTCAGGGTTTGCAAGGGAAATAATTTAATACAGGATATATAATTTATAGAATTATTCTTTTATACTGTTCATCCAAAGAGTCAAATGCAATAATGTGGGAGATTCACCCACACACTAGAGCCCCAAAGAGTCCAGCTGAGGGCCTAGAGCCCACAACAGTGTCTCATGCAGCCCTGTTTCAAGGATCTGTGCTGGAAAGGCCCAAAGGTCTTTGGTGGAAGCTAGAAAATCTTTATCATTGGTGTGAAGAAACTATGCCAACAGGCTGAGGAACCTGCACTGGAGCCAGGAAGCCATGCTCAGAATAAGAGTGAGCTCCCTGTAAAAGAATCTCAGCTGTCTTCAGCAACAGTGAGATCCAGAGCTCCTCAGACAGACAGTTGAGTTCATATCTAGAAAGCTATCATGGCAAGGAGAATCAATAGCACCACCTTTTTCTATGCAGTTCTCTTTTGTTATGCTTTTGGCAACAGTCCTCAGGTGGGCCTTCTGCACCCAGCAACATGCTGACTCAGTTCATCTGGGTGTTCCAAGTTGACCATTATTTAGTCCACCACAGTTGATCCTCTGAGTAGGGAGGAAGTACAAGTTGGTATGCTAGATACTGTCTCAGATGCTCCAATTTTTTTCCCTAGTACTTAACCATAAAGCAACTGAGGCCAACCAGGACTTTCTCAACACTCAGGAATTTTCGCCTGAGCATGCATATTTGCCTGTCTGCATACATATATGCATGTGTTCTGATTAGAACCTCAGGTATTTTTTCTTATTTTTCAATCTTTACCCTTTCCTCTTGACTAAGAGCCCTGCTCTTGACTTTAGTAAAGTACTTACTTCATTCAGTACCATGTCACTTCCACATTGAATTCTGTGATTTCCTCTATGTATATCAACTAGACACACAGGCTGATGAATCATCTGAAGAAATGTCCATGGGTATACTTTTGAGTGACTTGCTTGAAAGACCCTCCCAGAGAAGGGTGAGCCATCTCATTCTGGTCCTTTTCCTCACAGACACATAAGAAAAGAAGCCTTCATATTTCCTTGTTTCTAATTATACAGTGTATACCACAAACATTGTTTTTCAGCTGTGACTTGTGATCTTTCAAGCATGCTCATTTATCAGAGCAATAAAAACATTTTTAGGCCACACATTCATAAGTGTAGACAGTGAAAATTGTCCTTCCCAGCCACCTATCCAAGAGGCAACTAATATAATCTATTTCTTTTTTTTAATTTAACAATAGTTGTATTACATATTTTCATCATCAAATCTGTTTAGATTAATAGATACAGATATGTAAGATTGGTCAAACAATTAAACATTAACACTTTCAATAAACCTTAGTTTTTTTTTAACTCTTCCAAATACATTTTGTACTTAAGTCACTCTTCTAAAAAAAATAATAAAAAAATTCTAGGCGTTGAGGATGCAGAAAACGCAAGGTCCTGAGATTGATTCTTGGTACCACCTATAACCGATTTCTTTTGTGTAGTCTGTGTAAAACATTTTGTTTTATTTATATACATACTGTGTATGAGTTTACTGATATGAATATAGGTAATATATGCAAAATATAGTTGACTAGTCTACCCGTATGGTAACATACTATACATTTTATGCACTTCATGAATTTTACTAGACACTATACATTTGTAACAATCTGTAGCAATACACAGACCACTTAATGATCTTTTTGTATTTTTACAAAAGCATACTATTTTACTATATCCATTTTTCATAAATTCATTTAGCAGCAGCTGTGATGTGACATAGAATTCTTGCAATCATAGAATTGTTTGCTGATATATGGAATTAATTACTAAAAATGGGCTTATTGGGTGAAAATGTATATGTGTTTATAGTTTCTAATAGCAGTTTTTACTCTGGAGACAATACTAGTTTACACACTTGCAACAACATATGAAAATATATATTTTCAGGGGTCTGAGCACCTGTCTGGCAAGTGCAAAGACCCTAATAACACATGCATTGCTGGCCCTGGAACCCTGTGTGCACTTTGCCAGTGTGTGTTGATGAATGCCTATAATCCCAGAGCTGGGGAGGCTAAGACAGGAGGATCACTATGAGTTCAAGCTGCATAGCGAGACCTTGTACCAAATAAATAAATAAGTAAAAAAAAAATTTTAAATGTAAGTATGTGTTTTCTAATACCTTTGCAAAATACATTGTGACAGACTTACGCCATGAATTTATATTGTGGACATTTGTCAGTCTTGTAGTTGAAGAATGATATGTTGGTATTGTAAAAGTTTTTCTTTTGGTTGAGTCAGTCTTGGTAGGGAGTTGTGGCTGACTGGACTCACTGTGTAGCCCAGGCTGGCCTTGAGCTTGCAGTGATCCTCTTCCCTCAGCCACCAAGTGCTGGGGTCACAGTGTATGCCCCCATAGCCTACATCATATTGAAGTGCTTGAATTAGGATATGTCTTTATTATTGAAGTGAACATCTTAACATTAAGGAACCTTTGTAAATTGTTCTTTTCTGAGAATTGCTTCTTCATATCCAATGCCATATTTTCCTTTGGGTTATTTGTGTTTTCTTACTTGTTTGCCATATTCAATAGCCTGAATCCAAAAGCTGGTGTCTCTTTTCTTTTGGACCTGTAAGATACTGCAGCATGTGTGGAACAGTTCTTGTAGAGTGGTAAGAGAAGGTTGTGGGTTGCTGAGGCCCTTGGAGGGGGTTTTAGGGGTGAATTAGGGCTGTAGCTCAGTGGTAGAGCACTTGCCTAACAAGGCACTGGCTTCTATTTCAGTCCGGCCAAAAAATTAGCTTTCTTTTCCACTTTGTAGGCCCACCTACAGTGAGAATCTCCTGCTTTTATTATTATGGCAAAAAGTTGAATATTTAGCTTGCAATTGTATATTAAGCCTTAAAAATCCTCTGTTGTTAGAAATGATAAATGTCAACACTATGCATGTGTGTTTGTTGACCTCTTAGCATTGTTTAGACAACTAAGTTCTTTTCCTTTGACTGAAATACAAGAGAGGGAAGGAGAGGATATTTTGTGTGTTGTATATATTGCTTACCAGATTCATTCCCTATTTTATTTTAATACCTAGCTGGAGCTTCTCTCTGCCTCTGTCTCTGTCTCTGTCTCTGTCTCTGTCTCTGTCTCTGTCTCTGTCTCTGTCTCTCTCTCTGTCTCTCTCTCTCTCTCTCTCTCTGTCTCTCTCTGTCTCTCTCTGTCTCTCTCTCTCTCTGAGACAGGGTCTCGCTATGCAGTTCAGGCTGGCCTTGGCCCTGAGATCATTTTGTAGCCCAGGCTGGTCTCCAACTTGAAAGAATCCTCCTGCTCAGCCTCCAGAGTGCTCGGATTATAGGCATTTGCCATAATGCTCGGCTTTACACCATCTGTTAAAGAATAAGAGATTTATATGTGCTGTCTGTATTCTATTTTACTGTGTCTACTGTAGGGCCCAGAGGTATTGAATGTAGGAGGTCCTACATTCCTAACATCCAGCCCCCTGTCTATTTATTTCCTTCACTTGCTTGTAGTTCTTTTTCTGATTTTCTGCAATTATTTTTGAGGAGGTAAGCATTTTACTTAAACCAATATTGAAGCTTACTTTTGTTAGCTGAGATTCTTTGACCTTTTTAATGTATTCTGCAGGTGCTTACTACATACTCACACTGCTTGGAAGTTAGAGGTTATTTGCTTGGTTTCTTTGTTGGTAGGTTTCTCTATATGAAAGGCAAAATTATTTTGTTTTACAAGACAAGAATATTAAAAGAATATGGAGTCACTGAAAGAAAAATAACTCCAGGAAAAAGGGTATGAGAAATAGAAATCAGGGGCAGGGGAGACAGCTCCGTGGCAAAAGTGCCTGCCTGGCAAGTGCAAGGTTATGAATTTGAACCCCGGTCCCTCAAAAAAAAATGCTTATGGGAAAAGGACTCTTATTCCACAATAATTACATTGATTTGGGTGTTTCCTTGAGGCCTTGAAAAATTTATGAATGGCAAGATATGGGGGAGGGGAAAGGTGGTAGACATTGATTTAGGGTCACAGTGGTCAGACTACTGATGAATGCAAATAAGTGCATTCTATTTTTGGTGTCAGCACTTTTGCTTTTCTTTACAAGGAATGGGGCATTACATTAAAGGTTTATGGGGGCCAGACCTTTCCTGGTAATAGCTAGGAGCCACATTGATTTGATAGACAGGAGCTCCTCTGATTTAAACTTTCAGTTATAGCTTGAAACACCTCATTGAACTCCTGGTGCTAAACAGTACTTATTGAACCTAGTCAAGAGAGTAGTGTTTACTTCTGGCTTATTCCCTAGAACCTTTAGGTGTCAGTTTTAGACTAGGTCATCCACATGGAAGCCTTGTTTCCAGTAGTGCCATTTTAGCTGTGATGGGCTGGGGAAATAGCTCAGTAGAATAGGCGCTTGTCTGGCAAGCACAAGGGCCTGAATTCAATCCCCATTCCCGAAAAAATGAAAAAAAAAAAAAGAAGAAGAAATAATTCTTTAGGGCTGGGGAAATAACTCTGTGGCACAAATGCCTGCCTGGCAAGTGCAAGGTCATGGGTTCAAACCCCGGTTCCACCAAAAAACAAAATGAACAAAGAATTTCCATTTTAGCCGTGAGACCCAACCACTTGATTTTAGGTGAGATCATGCCTCCAACTGCCTATACCAAGAACAGTAGTCACTATTGCCTGAGTGCTTACTGAGTTCTAGCGCTGTGCTGTCCCTTTTCAGTTCTACAGTAGTCTTACATAATAGGTAGGTCAACCTCTATCAGTTTTGAAATACTTATTAAGTGGCTTCTGTGGGTTAGCTATCAATGCCAGAGTAGCATTGAGGATTACAAACTGTTAGTCAAGGCCCTTGCTTTCGGGGGGAGGGGGTTAAAATCAGATGATCCCACCTATGCATGTAAACTTGAAAACTAACAACTTCCATGTAGACGTATAGACAAAGGTATACCCTGGTTGCACATAACCAAGAGACAGCCTTGGCTAGGAAGTGAGGGAAGGCATCCTTAAAGAAGTGAGGCTTTTGAACTGAGCTGTATAGAATGACTAGGACTTAAGTGGGCAAAGCAAGGATGGAGCAGAGAAGCAAGGAGAGAAGTGTTCCAGGTAGAGGTTAGAGCCTAAAGGACATACACTGATCAAGGTTCTTGAGTATGGAGGATAGAGTCTTCTTTGGACAGTTTAAGCAAATATGGATTTACAATGAAAGATATAAGTAGTTGCCAACTGTGTGAAAGGGCTCAAGATCCAGACTGTATTCCTAGCTTTTAGGAACAATCTCCAGACCCCCACTGGTGAGCTAGGATCAAAAGGACCCTAGCCTCTGCCACAGTCAGAGAGCTACAGAATTGGGAAACTTGCATAGCTTCAGATTCAGTTCCACACCACATATAACATAGGTCCACCAAATGAGGGCTTTGTTCCCAGCTTCTTTCACAATGCACTTTGGTTCTGAATCACATTTCCATGAGCATATTTGCTTAGTGGAGCCTGACTTCCATCTGGAATTCTGGCAGGAAAAGTGGACAGTGTAGTTTTTGGCTGGCCAGCCTATACAGTTCATTGTGCTAAGAGATGGTAGAATGGAGTTTGAATGAGCCAATCTGCCACATATGGCCTGGAGAGTAGAACCATTTGAAGAACTGAAAGAGTATGGCATTACTAGAGCCTGGGGTTGGAGAGAGAGGAAGCTAGAGGGTAAGGCAGGGTCCTATAGGCCTTTAGGTGGGAAGCTGATGTGTCAGAAATTAACCTGTTAGTATGCAACAACCCCACATTTGAACCTAGAACTGTGTGCCTCTAGACCTGTGATATGTTGTTGTTCCCTTCAGTTAGTAACCTCACTCTCTAAAGTGTTTCTTATATTCAGCCTCAGTTCTTGGTGCATCTGTTTCCCGTGTGACCTCAGGCTTCCTTGAGTGTGAAGGGGAGGACACACTGGAGAAGAGATAGACAGCCTTGACCTGACTGCTGAGGACAGGGTGGGAACATCACTGCAGCATTTCTGTGAATTCCTGGCTTGTCAAGATCTCCTCTTACTGCTGATTTTTTATTTTCTCCTGGCTTTCCCCTCTGAGTGAAGAGCACAGTCCTGACAGTCTTGAAGGACAGATGTCCTTGTGGAAGGTAGATGGAAAAATTGGAAATACTGGTTACTAATAAGTAGATTTCTTATGCTAGCTAAAATAGTGTCAGCACTACATATAGGTGAAAAGATTAAAAGATCTGTAGTGTAGCCTATCTGCTAGACTTTTTCATGATGTAAAACACATGCCAGATGCTGCTTACATGCAAAAATTGTGTAAGAAACAGGATGTGGTATGCTTCTGTAATTTCATAATCTAGCTCAGCAGTCTAAGCACCTGCCTGGCAAGTGCAAGGATCCAGGTTCCATCCCCTGTACTGCATACTGTGATGGCCCTGGAACCCCAGGTGTGCAGTGCCAGCCACTGAAACTAGGTGTGGTGGTACATGCCCATAACCCCAGTGCTAGCTTGGCTGAGACAGGAGGATCACAAGTCCGAGCTGCTAGTGAGATCCTGTACTAAATAAATAAACAAACAAACAATTTAAAAAATAGTCTATCAGTCAAAATCTGAAACCATACCAAATGACAGGGAAGAGGGTGAAAATGTAGCATAGTCATTCATATTTCAAGATCAAATTATTAATCTATAAAATTTCTGCAGTAATTTAGACATTGTTAAGGTTCTTTCAGAAAAGAAATGATCCATTTTATAAGATAGATGAATACATAGAAATAACTATAGAGCCTGATGATCAAAATAGTATATACTTTGGTCTCAGTTCATATTGTGACTTTTCTGTTGAGTAGATGTGTGGTCGTAGTTAATTATTTCACTTGTCTAATCCCCATTTCCTTTTCTGCTACATGGGCATAATGAGATCTATCTTGCAGAGTTGTGAAGATGAAAACAGATAATGTACCTTAGGTACTTGCATTGCCTCACACTGAACAAAGTAATGAGTGCATATTACCCAGCATTCTTTTATGTCTATTGTGCAGCAACATTAGGCTCAGAGAGATTCCTACAGTTTGGCAATCAACTATTTAAGCTAATGAAATTAGACCCCTAAATAAATTTGGTAATGTGGGGTTAAAGACATCTTTGTAGGTATACTTCTATGAAGAAACTGATAGGATTAAATTGCTGCATTAAAATTTAATTTGAATTAACTTCTCTGCAGACAAAAACAGATATTTTATTGCGAATTCTTGTGAGTTTATAATTATTTCGAAATAAAAAGTAAATGAAAATTTTAAGCAAAGTTTGTTGGTGACACTGATAAATGATAAATAGTAATTTCAGTCATTATAGGTGGAACTCATGCTAACCAGCTTTCTGTCCCCAAACCGAGATCAACAGTTTGTAAAATCATTTGCTTATTTGTTCACACATTCAACAACTACTTATTGAGTGCTTCCTTTGTGTTACGCACTTTCCAGACAATGGGGATGTGGTAGTAATCAGAACAAACAAATTTGCTGAGGCAAGGGCTGAGAGACAGTATAAACGTAGTTTACAGAGCATTATATGGAATGGTTTACTGTTAAGATTGTTGAGCCAAGCCTGGATTTTCTAGCTTTCTTCATTTCTCATTTAACTGTTTCCCTACAGTTTCATTCTTCTTGTCATTTTAGTTTTTTAAAAACTCTACATCTTCCTTAGGAGTCTCCTTCAGCCCTGTGAAAGATGGCATCATTTTAAGCAAACATAGGAAGACTGCTATAAAAATGAATCAACACTCTGCTTATATAGGTAGTCTGCATGGGCAAACAAATCATAGTAAAGAAAAGTATTTGAGCTCAAAGTGGTCTAATGTCATTATGTCATCAAATTACAAAACTGAGTTAGCCTCAAACTTTTCTTTCTGCAATGCAAGACTGGCTGTGCCATTTGGATGGGCCAGATCTTTCTTTTTTGGCTTTGCTTAAAGGATAGATTAGTTGGAGGAACAGCTACTATCACAAATATGATGTACATCTTAGTGACTTAGAATAGTAGATTTCTCACTCACATAGCAGCTTGGCAGGCAACTTTGCTCTTCAATAGCAGTTGTCCTTTTGTCCTGTGACTCTATCATCCTCCATTCAGTGGGCAGGTGGGGCCAAACCGACGAATGCACAGGGCAGTAGTTCTCCCCAGAAATGATGGGGGTCATTGGTGTTCACATTACAATGGCTATGACTTAGTCATGTGACTGCATCTAACTAGGAGGGAGCAGAAAATGTCGTTGCTGTCTGAGTAGCCATACAGTGATACTTACAATGGCGTGGCTTATGGAGGATGTCTACCATAATCACACAAATCAGCACTGCTGTTGTTTGCCTCTATGATGTCTTTTTCTCAGCCCCTTGACTGACCAGTTCCCATGGTATTTCTTTAGGCAGATTAGTATTTGTTTGGGCTATAGTGTAGTCTCACCAGCCTGTTTATCCCTTTTCCTTTAGGATAATTGAGTTTTCTCACATCTTTGCTTATGAGATGATACTTTGATCAGTGATTGCCCTATTAGTTATGTATTTCCAAAATATTTTTGGAAGGCAAATGATATATTCACTGTGGGCTTGGTATTAGCTTTTGCTCCTCCAAAAAGACATTGTTGCAAGCTCTCTACCCTCAGGGATGAAATGTCTAGGCTCTAAGCCCATAGCGTTTACACGGTGCCTCTAGGGTGGGATTATATTCTAAATAGAAATATTCTATGGTTGAAACAATATACACATCCTTTGTATGTCCTCCCTGATAATATTTCCTTCCAATTCACATTATTCATTTTTGGTTGATTTTTAAGGTACTTTGGAAGTAAATATTACCTTTTGGGATTTTAATAATAGTATTACTTTTTAATGAGCCTTTTGAAGTCTCCTTCACTATGAACAGCCTGTTTCCCCTAGAGAAAATAACTTGCAGTGTCAAATATTTGCATTTCACTTGAAACAAAACCAAGGGGTTGAATGTTTTAAATACAAGCAAATCTAATTCTTCTGTGTCTAGAAAAACTGCATAATGAGCCATATGTGGAAGATCTCTCTATGTCTGTCTCTCTTTTCTCAAAAAACACTGGCAGAGCTCAGAATTGGCATTAAATAGCAAATGTCTCTGCTCAGCCAACAAAACCACTAGAGTTAGGGTTGCACCAGGGGTGGGGTAGGGGCTTTTAGGGTGTGTGGGCAAAACTATAGCTTTTCCTGTCTCTGGTTTCTACTTCAGTGCCCTCAGCTCACAAGTAGCCATTTTCTCTTAGACGACTGAATTTTTGGATCTTTATCCAAAATGATGTGTTGACCATTATGGTCAGTGTTCAGTTGGTTCACTGGAAATAGTCCCATGCATCTAGACTGTTCAGGGATGTCTTCCATGGCTGCTGAAGAAAGGGTGCTGAGCTACCTAGGATGGGTGGCCATGGTGGTAGCTGCATGGCTTTTCTCCCTCTTCTTCTCATAGCTCTCCCTACTTCTGGGCTGCCTTTGTTTCTGGACCAGGTTCCTGATACACCTATAGTGGATCTTCTGGCCTTTAGTCTGTACCATGCCAGCCACCTCATTGAAGTGATCTTGCTGAAACTCAAAACTCAAATCTGAGTATTTAATCGCCTTGTTTAATACTTATCTGGGGTTCCCTAATGTCTTCATGGCACAGTCTGAGCCTGTTATTTCTGGGCCCTGCTGTCTCTTTGGAGCAGCTTAAGGAACTCTACTAATATCCATGCTGCACTGTCACCACGTTTTGCCTGTATGTGGCTCAGTGGAGCTATCGTCAAGAGATGGCCATTTTCTCTTATGTTTTGATGTTTCTGCAAATGCCATTCCTTTGCTTGCCTTGTCTTGCCTATCTTGTGGCACTACTTCAAACTTCAAACTTACCTGTGTTTGACCTAGACGGCCTGTTAACTTAGAGTCCTGGACCCCACAGTCAGACTTTCTGCCATAACAGTGTTAGCACATGAGAAGATCTATTTTTAACAACTTCCCCAGGTGGTATTGATATAGTTGGGGGCCACACTTTGGGTAGCAAAGCTGAGCAATACTTTAGCCCAATACTTCTCTTACTGTTTTGAAATTGTTTGTGTGTCTTCCTCCCTCATGGAACCTAAGCTTCTTGGGATAAAGAATATGGTTGCTCATCAGTATATCCCTAGTGACTGAGGACCTGGGATATTGTTGGTGTTTGGTAAATATCTGTTTAGTGAATGAATGAACAGCTGTTTTGCGGTAAAGTTTTAAATGGTCCTGCTTCTCATAGTGGATAAACTTCTACGTGGAATATTTCAACTTAGTGATCTTTGGTCTATTGTCCACTCCTTCTCCATATCTTTATGCTTGAAATACTCAGATATGGAACCTGAGAATCCTATAAAGATCAGACTATCTGATCTTCTTGTATTAGTTAAATACAGAAAGTCAAGGACTTCTTTTGCTAGATCTCAGACTTTAAAATATAAAATGCAGGGGTTGGGGAGATAGCTAAGTAGAATAAGTACTTGGCTGTTAAGCGCAGGGTCCTGAGTTCAATCCCTGGTTTTAAGAAAAAAT